>QLON01006254.1:0-137258 GCA_003313675.1 Termitomyces heimii
CTCAATAACAAGAGGAGGGTAGTCCTCTAATGCTGCTCAGGTAGGTTGCTATACTAGAGAAGTAGTGCTGCTGTAATAAGCTGGTAGACTATTAGTAATCCTAATAACTTGTTAGTAAAGTCATAAAACATAAAGCAAAAAGAGTGAGTATAGGTGGCTTCTATATATCTAAGCATATAAATGTAAATGTCAGCTACATTAACAAGTTATGGATGAAGAGTGCTGAAATAAGCAGAAGTTGAGCAAAGGTGGAAAGTTGCATAAATTATTATAAAACATGCATGCAATAAAGTTTTAAGATCTTGAGCTTGCTATGCTAGAGAAGTAATGCTCCTTGAGTAAGTTGCTAGATTGTTAGTGACCCTAATAGTATATTAGCAAAGTTGTATAAATATAAAAATAAAGAGGTAAGACCTGTAGTTGGCCTCTATATATGTAAATGTAAATGTCAGCTATAACAACAAGTTGCAGATAAAGAGCACTGAGAGAAATAGAAGCTAAGCAAATGTGGAAAAATATGTAGATCATTGTAGATTGAAGTATATAATAAACTTGTAAGATATGAGCTTATTAGCTACTATAAATCTATGCATATAAATTAATGCTGCATGCTGCTATTTGTTCTCTATTATCTACTGTATGCTAACTTTCATATTATAAGACTGTGATTGCTACTATATGTTAGTACTCCACTACTATACTTGATAAACATTCAAATAATTAGTCTATCATTTCACAAGAATATAGTTGCTAAGTCTCAAAGGTAGCAGCACAACTTACTACTCTTTAATGCCCTCCAAGAATATAATTCATGTGCCTTCTTAACTTTTTCCCAAACATTGTTCTTCTTCTTCCAACCCATATGTTCCATTCCATTCCATCAATTTCTTCCACTTTGTCCTGCCACATATCTTAAAGTTTGTTACTGACCTTTTACTATTATATCCTATCTTTTTCTATTCAATTTGCAAGAACATTGTTCTCCCTTCACAATGAAGTTGCTATTTTATGGTGCTAGAAGTCATTTGCAGTAGGTGGCTCATGTGCTACAAAAAGTGGTTCAAAAAAGTAGTGCTAACTTTTTCTTATCCTATATATTCAAATTATTTTAGCATCATTGAAACTTGTTAATTTCCTTTTTCTGTGCTAGTTTCAAGTTTATAGAGGCTTCTAGTTGTTTGAATTTCTGTAAGTCCTAGTTGAATAAGCATGTCAAGATTAGATCAAACTCTTATTATCCTATTCTAGCAAACTCATTAATAAAAAAGAACTCCAACTTACTTAACTCAGACATGTAAAAAAAGCAATGATCTGGGAAGCAAGCCAATTCTACTGCATCTCCAAGTTGCTCTAGTTTAATGCAAGACTAAATGGTGCATAGAACAAAGGCTTAGGCAAATGCAAAAATCTTCCTATCAACTATTGCCATAAATCTCTCCCTCCTTATTATCAACAAAAACCTGCACTCCATTTCCATATAAGCACCTAATCATTTCCTTGCAATTCTTCCTTTGCCATTTTTTTATTTAAACCAATCTCTATCTGCACCCTTCAAGAAACCTCCAATATAACTCTCAACTCTTGCTAAGCTATGATTAGTTTAGCTCTTATAGCCCCTATAACTGCATTACTAACCTTCAGTGCCCTCTGCAATATTAGCAATTCTGCCTCTCCTGCCATGACTCAACTCTCCTGCTATAACTCAACTCTTCTGCTTGTATATATACTGGGACAAGTGACAAAGCTGGGATTGCATCACCTTTGATGCTTATTCAAGCTCAGAATTGCAAGCATGAGAATTAGAGAAGGGCTGGCTCAACTTAACTAAGAAAACATGGAAGAATGAAAATGAAGCTGGTATAGGCTTGTGATGTGCTCTTTTGGCAGAAGGAGGCAGGGACAGTTCAACTATCCTCCTCTTTCTCCAAACAACTCTCTAACATTCTTCTCCACTTTTTACTTCTTCAATTTGTCCACCTCCCCTAATAAAATCTCCACAACCTTAGACTCTTCTAATTTTAACTTTGCAGCTTAATAAGTCTGCCTTCTTTTAAATATAAGGAACCAAATAAAGGCCTGCTTTGCCTACCTGCTATCTAAGAGCTTTGTTAATAGCAGCTGGAAAACAATCTTTTCTGACCAACTCTGCAGATTTGCAATCCAAAAAGCCTGCCACTGGATTTAAAGGAGCACTTTAGATATTTGACCCAATAGTACTTACATATAGCAACTTTCTGTTATGAGCAAGAGAGTGGAAAGGCCAAAATGCAGAGTTGTTGCTGCAAGTAAAAAGAATTGCACTATGCAGAAAAAGTGAGTCAAGACTTCATATATTGGAGTGCATGCTATATACTATTTTTGGGAGGGCCTAAAAGAGGAAAAAAGCTGGGCCAGCACAGACTCTACCTCACCAAGGAAAGAAAGACCAGGAGGAAGGAGAACAATAGTGGGCTAACAAAAAACAAGCAATACTCTGAGAAACAGCCATATTTTGAAGGGAATAAGAGGAAGAAGACTGATGATAGAAAGCAAGAATGAAGAAAAGGGAGATATAAGAGGCATGGAGGAGTAAGGAACTTATAACACATTAAACTGTTTACCTAGAAGAGGAAACTGTCAGTGAAAGATGAAGAGAAAAAAAAATAAAGATGCATAAAGAGTATGCTTCACCTCTAACAAATCTGATACTGCCTTCTAAAGAACCAGATCATTGTTTAATTGCATGATGCAAGAGCAAGGATGAAGTAAAAGGGATACAAACAATGCATAGAGAGAGACTGTAGGAATTTCCAGAATTTTCTATCAAACTCCAGCACACAAATAGATATAAGGTCTCTTTAACCTTAAATATATTTAGAAATTCTACAGCATTTCTAAAGTCTTAATACAAAGAAGGAAATAATGTTACAACTGACTTATACTTTTTAAAGTAGAGTTATACTGACTTCCACTTTTTTATCCTCCAAGTTCTGCCATCACTGATCTAATCACTGAGATTATTAAACTTTCCATGAATGGGCTGCAACTCCTGCACTCTATAATAACCTCAGTTTCTCTAAGGCCTGTTATTTATTGGATGTCTACATAGTAGGCTCAAGGTTTATAGATGGTTTGAGAGGCAGGAGGTAGGTCAAAAATGTAATCTCAGAGCTGCACCATGGAGAGTTCAAATTTCATAATATAGGCCCAGTTTAAATACTTGCCATTATCCTTTTCCAAGATATGTTCACTCCAAGATAAAGTGATCCTCTTAATTAGCAAGACAATAAAGTTATTGCCATTGGCAATCAGGCACATTTCTATGATCTAATTGGCAAATAGAGTTGTAGATAATTTAGAGAGTTGGTCTTTTAGTATAGATGCTAGAACATACTAAGAAGATTTATGGAGGGGGAAAACAAAGAAATTTTAGGTGTATATGATTAAATAAGATTATAAATTACAATTGAGTAATGATTCAGTAATGATCCTGGCAGATAATCAGGAGTATGAGGACAGCAATTGTCTTTGCAAGGCAGTGTTTAGGGGCAAAGATTTCATTTTCTAATATGCAGCATAATAGTGGCCCATAACCTATTAAAAGAAAAATCTATTATGCATAGTTAATTTTCAGTCACTGTATAAACAACTATAATTAGTACATATCTATTATGCACAGTTAATCTAATTTAATTATAAGTATGCTTTCTTATTCATATAGTTTATATGCTCATCCTCAGTTACTGTATAATTGATTAAGGATATTCTACAAAGTCTAGTAATATATATATGTTTCTCTCCTTCATTGTCTGAGGTCCAGATCCATTGTCAATATTGACAAAGGTATTAACAAAGGCCACTAAACAAAGCTGCAATGCTGGCCACTGATCAAAGCCACTTATAGTGTATTGCTTCTGCTAAATTTCAACAATTGTACTGTATAGAATTAATAACATAGTCTGGCTTAAGAAATATAATAATATTCAATACCTTAAAACTATGCTTCCATTAATCAATGAGTTTCAGGTATTATGACATATTTATGCTGTCTGAGATAGAATTACAGCTACTTCCACTTTTTCCTCATCCAATCTCCAACATCACTGATTTAATTTCTGAAATTAGTATTCCTGAATAGATTACAACCATAATATTCTTAGGAAAACCTCAGTTTCTCATGCTTTGCTACAAGATGATTACTTTCAACACCTCACATAAGCTGCCTTAAATAATTATCCCATAAAATCTGACTGTCACATGATTATTCCACCACACAATTTTGCTGCTACCTAATCATCTTCAGTGTATAATTCTTTTTGCTGCCTAAGACACTCCATAAATATATAGGAAGGACCTTCAGTAATTGGTACAGTAGTTTTGATATTTTATCCAATATAGTTTTAGTCTCTATTTGTTTAGTTGATAAAATCTGATCAACCTTGCATGTATCTCATGGACCTAGTATCCCAAATTTGTAAGGGTCTTAAAGCTCAAAAACACATTAATGTCATATATATCTGCACAACTATAATGATAATGGTGATTTATAATCCAATGGTGAAAAGAATCAAATGATGTTCTTTGTATAATAGACTAGCCTAACTCCATTGTTGATTGACAAGTAATGAAGTATCTTAATTATAGCCACAAATCACCAAATAATGGCTTATATGTTAAAGAAAATAACATTTAACTTTGGGATATAAATTCAAAGCATGGTTATATATAATAATACTATGATATATGCCACATTTTGTTATTCAGTTTTCTTTTCTTTCTTTTCATTATATTTTTCTATGATGTTTTAAATATTTCAGCTTTATATATAAAATATATATTTTCATCTAAAGTTCAAATTGTCTCTAATCTTGAACTTCAGATATATGATTAAAAAGATTTGCTACTATATATGCTTTAATTGTCTCTGATCTCAAACCTCAGATTTAGCCATGCCTATGCTGGCTTATACTATTATAAGTTCCAAATCTCAGGATCAATCTCTAAAAAATACCATCTGGATGCAAGGAGAGTTATAGTATTATGGGGCCTTATCAGGAGTCTCAGCTTAGAGGGAGCCATTTGGCAATTAGTAATTAAAGATCTACACCAACTAAGCACTAGCAAGCATTGCCAAGAGTAAGAAAGCTCAAAATATAGGGATGGCATATTAAAATTACAGATAAGTTAGAATCTTAATATGAGTAATAATCCATACCTTACTATAATATAAGACCTAGAACACAAGTATTCAAGCAATATGCATATAAATAAAATAGGTACAAATAATAAGGTGCTAATCTGGCAGAGAAAAATCCAAAGAGAATAAGTCTAAGATTCACTCTGCCCATCAATAGAAAATATTCTGAAGTTGAGTTACATCATGCTGATGTCATGCCATGTGACTGATGTGACTGATGTTATAATTATGGTCACATTACAGTGAAAAATTGGATTACTTTTAATGAGGGCTCTATTAGAGCTCTTATTAAAAGTGATTTATTTCCTAACTAATGAAAAAGTTTATTCCCATAATTTAGCCAGTGAGGAGTTTGACAAAGATACTTGATAGCAGGTGAATTAGAGTGAAAAGGCCTGAAGATTAGGAAACATGGGGTAAGGAACCTCCAAATGGATGGTTTCCTGACAGTTACAAGCAAAGTCCTTGTGGAGTATTACTAGTGATTATAACTCATGCCCATTAAAACTCCCTGATAAATTCCCAGAAATAAAGACCACTCCTCATATGAATAGTGATAATACTATTCCTATTGTTAAAAAAGAGAATCAAGATTTTTGGGATATAATCTAGTCAAAACCATACTTAATATAGAAATAAGCCCATTAAAAATATAAATGCTGGCTAGGCAAAAACAATGCAACTATCAGTTCAATCCAAGCTGCCATTGAGTATATGCAGTGTGACTCCATCATTAATCTTAATAGCATGATGGAAATATGAAATTACCTTTACAAAAGCTATGTTAATCAACAGAGTAGTATAAATATGCACTACTACTATTAACAATTATATATAAAAAAGTGGGATGGCTACTCACTTATAACTAATTATATTGGCTTCTACCTTAACATATATTATTACATTATCAATGCTGGTTACAAAATTAGCAACAATACTATCATTAATACAATCTTATTATCATTACCCAGCACTATTGCTTGAGAAATAATAAAGCAAAACTTGTTATATTGAAAACAATCCATTACAATTAAGAGCCTGTTAGCAGAGCTTGTATTTGTATATGATCAATTGTTTCAAGAAGAAATCACCTCAAATAAACTACTTGCCTTTATATCTAAACCAGGAAAGGCATTTAGTAGGAGTAAACTAGATAGAAAGGCCCTCAATAAGAAATAGCCTAAGCAAGTACTCAAGCTCAATGATATTTGCCATAATTGCTATGAAAAGAGTCATTGGAGTTTCAAGTATTCCAAGCCTAAGAAGCCTAAGCAAGTAGGAAATGCAAATATATTTATAAATGAATTAAGTACACCTACATGTGAAGTGGGAAAACTGCTTATGGCAACAACTAATAGAATGCCCTCCAGATTACTTTTTGATAACACTGCAACATATCACATGCTAGTCAATAAGAATTGGTTCTACAAGCTCCAAGGAGTTGACAATCAGTATATTTCTGTTGGTGGAAACAACCACCTAAATGTAGAAGGCATAGGCTTTATTGCTCTTTGAATAAATGTTCTGGATGGCACAAATTATGTCCAATTTGATGAGGTCCTATATATACCTAGATTGGAAGCCAATCTCATTAACTTGAAATTACTGCAGTATATAAGCATAATTCTTATAAGATTTTTCTATAGCATTAGCTTGGTCTCTAACGGTAAGGAGTTTATGTGTGCTAAGCTCATGGAGGATTACAACATCATGTACTGAATTGAATGTATGAATATAGATATACAGAACAATTAAGTTGCTTACATTGCCAGTAAATCAATAGTGTGCCTATAACATTGATGCCTAGGCTACATCAGTTCTAAAACCATCAAATATATAACCAATACCAACCTTATAATGAGCTTAAAAATTAAGTTGCCTTGTAAATTGGACCATTTATGCAGTGGGTGTATTCAAGGAAAATCTACAAGGCCTCCTTTACTAGCTGCAAGCAAGAATACCTAATTACTTGTCATGGATCTTGTAGGCCCAATGAATGTATCTACTTGGGATGGAAAGTGATACACTTTTGTAATTGTTGAAGTCAGCTACTGCCTTCTAAACAGTTCTTTGCTAAAAAGAGAGAAGGAGACTACTGAAGAAATATGTGGTACTATAGCCTGCCTTAAGCATCAATCAGAATGACTGGTTAAAATTATTAGCACCAATAATGGCACCTAATTTGTTAACTCAACTGTCAAAAGATTCTGTAAGCTAAATGAAATAATTCATAAAATTACAAATCCTTACAAGCCTGAACAAAACAGTATAGCTGAATGAATAATAGCCATTTTTATGGAAATGACTTGCAATATACTTCACTCAGCTAATATGGACCTCCAATACTAGGGTGAGGCTTTTTTTATATATATCACTTACATTTGCTCCATTACTCTTACATCAGACTTACATGGTAAGGTATCCTTTATTAAATAGAGCAACTCATATAAAAAGCCTAACATATCCCATCTATTTATTTTTGGATCCTTAGAATGGGCCCATATTTCCAATTTCAGAAATCTTGAGCAGATAACTGTCTTTATCTCCTTTGCTCAAAAGGGAAAATTATACTAATTGTTCTAGTATATGTTAATGACATGGCCATTACAGAAAAGAACTTTAGTCAAATCATTTCCTTTAAAACTGATATGGACAGTCAATTTGAAATCACTAATCTTGGTGAGATACATTATATGCTTATATGCTGGGACTTTGAATTAGTCATAATAGAAATAACCACACCATTTGACTTGATCAATCTATATATATCAACTCTGTTCTGAACCAATTTGGCATGATCACCTGCTATGAAATGGCAACTTCACTTGCCACAAATCATAACTTGTCACTGCTTCTATTGCTCAAAACCCCTGAAGATGCCAATTCATACCTAAAATATGCAGGCAACATCAATTATCTATCCATGGTAGGATCACTGTTATATGCCACACAAATCTGATTAGACATTCAATTTGCTGTAAGCTTAGTGGCACAGTTTGTGAATAACCCAGGAATAGCATATCTGACAGCATGCAAATACATACTACAATACCTTAAAGGCACAAAACATTATGGATTAGTACTGAGAGGGAAACTGAGCAGTGAATTGAACCTAGTGGGATGAAGCAATGTGAATTGAGCACAGGATCATTTTGATCAAAAGTATGTCAGCAAGTGGTGTTATGAAGTCAATGAGAGCATTATCTCATGGTCCTCAAAAAAACAACTGGGCATGGTGACCTCAACAGTTGAAGCAGAATACATTGCTTCTGCTAATGCCACAAGGAAGGCCATTTGGCTATGAAATCTACTAAACAATATCAATTTCAGATAGACTCAGGCTACTACTATCTACACTGATAGCATTGGAAGCATTGCCTTATCAAATAATTCTGTTGGGCATTCTTGTGCTAAGCACATTGATATATGTTATCATTTTATACAGGACCAAATCAAAAGAGGAAACATTAAATTGCAGTATATATTGATGCACAATATGATTGCTAATACTTTAACCAAAGCTTTGCCTTGCAAAACCTTTGTCAAATATCAAGATAAACTCCAAGTATTGCCTCCCTTGTCCATGTCAAGTGGGAGTGTTGAAGAAAATGATGTCTGACTTTGGGATATGAGTTCAAGGCATGGTCATATATGACAATACTATGATGTATGCCACATTTTGTTATTCAGTTTTCTTTTCTTTCTTTACATCATGTTTTTCTATTATGTTCTAAATGTTTCAGCTTTATGTATAAAATACATATTTTCATCTGGAGTTTGAATCATCTCCAATCTCGAACTTCAGGTATGTGATTAAAAAGGGTTGCTACTATACACACTCTAATTGTCTCTAATCTCAAACTTCAGATATATTGTACCATAAGCACCTCCTCTGTATCCCATAGAGCAGTTTTTCCCAATATTAGAGCTTAAACCTATTCTTTATTGTGCAAAGACTCTCTTTCTCTCTTGTGACTTCACCAAAGTATATTTTGATAGTATGTATGGTACAATATATCTGAAGTTTGAGATTAGAGACAATTAGAATAGCCAAATGGCCTTCCTTGTGGCATTAGCAGAAGCAATGTATTCTGCTTCAACTGTTGAGGTCACCATGCCCAGTTGTTTTTTTGAGGACCATGAGATAATGCTCTCATTGACTTCATAACACCACCTGCTGACATACTTTTGATCAAAATGATCCTGTGCTCAATTCACATTGCTTCATCCCACCAGGTTCAATTCACTGCTCAGTTTCCCTGAAAACACTGAAAAAGTCGAACCACATGAACGCCATGTAGGTCCAACAACAGAATAGCACCAATAGTAACTCCGGATATTCACTACACCTGCCAGCTTCTATCAGCCCAATCTCTATTATCTGGACACGAGGACAATCCGTCGGTTACATAAGTCATTCAATTCACGCTGCTGCCACGAGGACCTTGTATTCGCGGCATTTGTATAGATTGGCCGTCTGCATGACCTCACTCATCCACCTCTGATTATGAGCTATTCACTTGTTATGCAGTCCACGGAATCTGGGGAGCAGCCATCATTCGAGTCGACACCTGTCACTCCTCCACGACCGAAGGACGATGGGCCAAAGATCGGTTCTACGCCAACCAAAAACCACAGGGAAGTCTCTAGCAATCTGGATACCATACCTGAAACCCTACAGAGTCGCTACGCAGCTTTTCACGATGAAATATCAGGACGAGTTGTCGGACCTGTCGATGTGAAACTTTTCAATGATTTCTTACCCCCTGGCCAACCTACAGGCACAGCACCTGATAGGACAGCGGATTGTCAAGAACTTGAAGCGGCGTTGAAGGCTGCGATCAATGAAAGTCAGATGTATTCAGCCTTGGTATGCTTTTCATATCGTTGGGATATTACGTCGCTAATATTGTCCAGGTTAATTATTTCAAGAAACTGCGCCCGTCGGAGAACACCATTAACTTTTGCGACAAACATAACAGCGTTTTGAAAGTGTTTGATGATGTAGACATCAAACCAGATATCGTGGTATTTGAGGGCAACGACGATGCTACTATCGAGGCGATGTTCGAAGTCAAATACAGTGACTTGGATGATCCTTTTGACGATAGTGTATACGGTGACCAGAGGGAAAGTGACCGAAGCAGAAACACCCTTGGTCAGATCACAAGCTATGCAACTTATCATCAAGCAATGGAGTTCCGAACTCATGCCTTCTCGGCTCTCATCTTTCGCAAGTCCATGCGTCTTCTCCGCTGGGACAGAAGTGGCGTTGTTGTGACTAAAAGGATTCCATTTGCCGATCCATCTCTCTTTGAGTTTTTTCATCGATTCTCTGTCGCAACGACGGCGGAGCGCGGACGTGACCCCACGGTGACCGCCGTTGATTCACCTCTCGATGACATGATGAAAATTCGGAATTCGCTGGGTTGTAAAGAGAACGCTCGACTTCTCAATATCTTCGTCGGCGACAAGAAGTACATCATCCTGAAAGACCAGGATCTTGGCTCTACCTCCCCTATCGGGCGCGCGACGCGGTGTTTCAAAACATATTGCTTAGAGAACCAAGAGCTCGTCTTGCTAAAAGACAGTTGGCGTGTTGTCTCACCTACTCTCAAGCCTGAACATGAAATCTACGAACGGCTTCATAAGCGCCGGGTCCAGAATATTCCGCAAGTCTTCCATGGAGCTGACATTGGCAAAGAGAAGGATTCTTACCACGTTACACAAACAAGACTATGGCTTGACATGCAATTTCCCGAGCAAACTTTGCGCACACATCGTCACTATCGCATCGTTCTCGAGTATCTGCCTTTGAGACTGGAGGACTTTGAAGTTGTAGAGGAGATGGTTTCTATCGTATTAGACGCTTCAATAGGTATGCGAATGACAATCTGTTCCTTGACGACTCTTATGATTTAACATGATATCATCACTATAGCTCATGGCGATGCTGCTATGAAGGCCAGGGTACTTCATCGTGATATCAGCAATGGGAATATCATGTTCAAGCGGAAGATGGATGGAACTATTCAAGGCTATCTTATCGATTGGGACCTCTCTCTCGATCTAGATCTGGCGGATGAAAAGGCTGGCGAAGCACAGCCCGAGCGGACGGTAAGAATGGCTCAAAAATGATCTTTCTTGGCAGAACTCAATCTCCTGTACAACTCAGGGTACATGGCAATTCCTTGCTATCCGTTTGGTGGAGTGGAGTAAAGGAGGGTCAGTGATCCAGAATCGAATCGATGATGTCGAATCTTTTTACCATCTCATGCTCTGGATGGCACTACGATACACAGCTCATGCACTTGACCCTGCATACCTGACTTCTCTGTTGCAGACTAACTTTGATGCCAGGTGTCTCGATCCCAAGACAGGTCGTTCTTTCCTAAGCAGTTCGAGGCGCTCGGATATGAAATCGGGCGACATGATGGTGGAAGCACGATTTGCCAACGCCGGGATCAAATCTGTCTTGAGAGCCATGCGGCTCACATTACGCGAGCGGTATACTGACTACGCAGAAGAATTTGGCGACTTCAAAGACTACGCGCCGTGGCGCCGGTACGCTGAGGCAAACAAAGTATTGGCGTTGGAGGCATTGGAGGATCCTCAATGGCTGTCTAAATTCTTACGTCAATTACTTGAAGATGACGAAATCGACTGGAAAACTGACTCAGGTCGCGTCAAGCACGTACTTGTGAAACCCTCCAAGTATAAGTCAAAGGTCCTCAAACGTAAGACAGAAAGTAGTCTGCACTCTGAAGGGTCCAGGAAAGCATCTCGCAGGAGCGGGAAATCGACTCCGAAGGATAACAGGTCTGATCAGAGTTGATTAAGGTAGACTGGATGTCGTACATACTATACCTATCATGTTAT
This sequence comes from Termitomyces heimii, assembly GCA_003313675.1. Classification (NCBI taxonomy): domain Eukaryota; kingdom Fungi; phylum Basidiomycota; class Agaricomycetes; order Agaricales; family Lyophyllaceae; genus Termitomyces; species Termitomyces heimii. Next base: position 12,056 of record QLON01006254.1, read on the forward strand.
TCCTACTAGTTGGTACTACGCCTACCATCCTCATGACTTTTTTGACGTTTTAAGTGGAACAGATATCCCATCTCATATCTGGTGCATTGAATTCAATAATATGCTATGACTGATAGCGACAGCAGTATCTTCATGTATCAATATGCTCATACAATGTCCAAGCGTCTTGTTTGCTCCACAATAACGGAATAGATACACTTTGGAAACTGATTAGATTGCATGTTCAAACGAGATACGATCCACTTAAATGCCCACTGTTCAAGAATAGAAGCTTCCTGGATATGAATGAATGAATGAATGAACTCTGTTTATGCCGCCGGCAAGCCACAATGCAGGGCTAAGAGGTAAAGTAAATCTAATAGTCTACTCCGATGGTTTGAAGTGGTGTACGTAGATCTTCGTGTATTGTAGTGGTGTAATGTATGTTTCCTCGCAGACTTGGTAATGTCGCAAATATTCCAAGGGGCATAGGGGGTGGGTGGGTCTTCGGGATCTAGCTGGTGGGCTGGGGATTCGTATCCTAAAAGTTATGTATGTCAATATTGATATTTCTCAAAGAATGAGATATGATGACGCTTTCTTGGATCATCAAAAAGTCTAATTATATTTTGCTGGACGTTGAATACCCTGTTCTTAATGCATCCCACTCAAGAGACTCATATGTATTGACGTAGAATCTGTGTACATGGGGTCTGACCTTCATCAGGCGTCAAGGCTAAGGTCATGGACCGATATCCGATCATTTTCCATGAGACGGTTTCCTGACTTGCCTTGGCAACTTCGTGTATATCTAAAGTTCCCTATAACCAAATTATGAATTTGATATGTCGACACAATCAAAATCTAACTTTTTCCAACTCTGTGACTTTATCACCTGGCACTGCATCAGATTGACTACATCAAGTACAGCCATGGCAATTCCTTGTTTGAGCTTGTTCCAATGGCTTTGTATTGACTTGCAATTTCTGCCCTTACCAACTTCTTGTCATGCTTGTCTCAATGCAAATTACTTGAAGAATTTACTCTACTAGCTGCTGTCAGGGGACCGGTTTCTGGACCATGTCCAACCCTATTCCAAGCTTAGTCCAACAATATGCCTGCTCCTAGCAGATCCGACCAGCTGCTCAGCCCACCCTTTCCCCTTCCATCTCTTAGTAGTCAGCCTTGATGAATCATATGCATGGACCTTACTCAGCATCAATTATTGTTAGTCATACTCCATTACATACCAGGGCCCAATTAGTAAACAGTATTAGTAATAACACAGCCACCAATGTAGTATATATAGGCAGCCTGTGGATAGAATATCCCCAGGCTGAACAATAACAGTATTCTTCTGGCCTATCCACTGAACTGACCATAAGCTTCCCTAGCGACGTCCAACTCTCTGTTAGCCTTGCTTGTCCCTTACCTGACTCTTGCCTGCCCTCACACTTGCTCAACTCTTACTCATCACTTGCACTGTTGGCTCTGTGGAAGGAGTTCCACAGATGTCAAGTGTTCCCCTTACAGGTTGTTCAGCCTCCTACACTGTCTGCTCTCTTAGCCCACAGTATCCAACCTATCCCCTATTATGTCTTCTGACTCTTGGTCTCTCTCTACCCCCACAACTCATACTCCTACAGTGGCCCCCTCTGCTCACCCTTCCAACCTGGCCACTGGTACACCTCCTGTTTCTGGGACAGGCCCTGCCTTGATGCTTCACTGGACTGCCAACTGGTATTCTCTAATGCAGTAGATGCAGCTGACACTTGCTGCCCTCAAATGCAGACTAGCCACTCTGGAGAGTGGACATGTCATTGCCACTGCTGCCTGAACTGCTCCCAAGCATAGTAACACTCCAATTGCTCATTGTTCTGCTCCTCCTGGCTGCCCTAAGCCCTCTAAGTCTGCTCAAACTTCTATTGTGCCCCCCTCTCACATTTTTTGATGGGCAGCATTACTCCCTTGGCCATCCCCCTTGCTTGGAATCTCCCTCTTACTGATGGTAAAGTTCCTCATTTTGAATGTGCCCTTGAGCTCCCTGACTCTCTTGTTGCACATGTCATTGGACATTAGGGGTGGGGCCTTAAACAAGCCCATAACCTATCTGGCTCTTGGCTAGCCACCTTCTTGGTTGGTTTGGCTGGTGGTGAAGGCTGACATTTTGTCACTATCCAGGGCACTGACTAGTAGATTGGTGAAGCCCTTGTGGTCTTTGGAAAGCACATTGCTAAAAAGCATGTATGCACATTGCAAAAGCAGTTTACTCTGACTCCAGCTCTGTTGTCCCCAATGATTATTAACTACACTCATGGGCATTATGCTTGGGGCACTTCTGAAGCACCTCCATATAGCACTAATACTGCTCAACGCTCTTGCCCAACCTAGGGAAGATGAATACTATTTATCAAGGCAACAAACCTAGAGGAGGGGCTGATGTCAGGGGACCAGTTTCTGGACCATGTCCAACCCTATTCCAAGCTTAGTCCAACAATATGCCTGCTCCTAGCAGATCCAACTGGCCACTCAGCCCACCCTTTCTCCTTCCATCTCTTAGTAGTTAGCCTTGATGAGTCATATGCATGGACCTTACTCAGCATCGATTATTGTTAGTCATACTCCATTACATACTGGGGCCCAATTAGTAAACAGTATTAGTAATAACACAGCCACTGATGTAGTATATATAGGCAGCCTGTGGATAGAATATCCCCAGGCTGAACAATAATACTATTCTTCTGGCCTATCCACTGAACTAACCATAAGCTTCCCTAGTGATGTCCAACCCTCTGTTAGCCTTGCTTGTCCCTTGCCTGACTCTTGCCCACCCTCATGCTTGCTTGACTCTTGCTTGTCACTTGCACCATTGGCTCTGTGGAAGGAGTTCCACAGATGTCAAGTGTTCCCCTTACAGCTGCATAGAGAACTAAGGCCATTCAGATTCAAATTCAATGAATGTCTCTCAAGCTGTTAAAGATACAGCCTGGATTTATTCCTTCACTTTAGTTTTTAAATGACATATCAATTTCCAAAGAGGATGCAAGTATTATTGACTCTTCAATCACCTTCTGGATGAGAGATGACTTTCAGATGTAAACCTTTACAATGGCTTGAGTCATAACCAAGACTATTTCAATTAGAAGTATCCAGAAGAGTTGAAGCCATGGACATGAAATGAGAAGGATGCAATTGAAATCAGTGTATTGGATGAAATTATTGAGAACAAACACTAACATTGGGAAATATTGTATGGGAAGATGCAATCAGAACTAGTGCATTAGATGAGATCATTGAGAACAGGCACTCAATACATGAATATGGCTATCTAATATCTCTTCCACTTCATACTCCTCTTCATTATCAAGGATCACTGGAGGTGGAGGGGGTTTGAGATGACATCTTAGAATTGGATCAATGGATGTTGGAGATAGTTTAACCATGTTGAAGACAGGATGCAGTTGCTTAATTGCTAGAGGCAGCTTTAGACAGTAGGCTAAGGGTCCCACTTGGTGCTCCACAATGAAAGGGCCCAAGTTACAATAAGATAGTTTCTTGGAGGGCTGAGTGGTGAAAATGTGTGATGCATCAAGGTAGACTCTGTCACCTGGTTGATACTTAGGAGTGGGAATTTGACCTTAATCATAGTAGCATGCCATATCTTCCTTATCTTTGGTTAATGCTGCCTTTGCTTCTTCTTGTGCTATCTTCATCCAGTTGGCAAACTTATTCACAGACTCATTTTCCAAGAAGTGTGCTTGAGGTTCAAAACCCATCTGAGGGTGACAGCTTGTATCCAGAAAGGAGGAGACACTTGTGTGGAGGTGTGAACATGGTTATTGTACTGAAACTCTGCATCAGGTAGTAAATCATCCCAATCATCTTGCCACTCATTGCAGAAGAGATATAAGTACTGCTCTAGCTCCTAATTTACATGCTTGGTCTGTCTGTCTGACTGAGGATGGTATGCTGTGGAGGTATGAAGCTTTATATTGAGAAGATGATAGAGCTCCCAGGTGAACTCAGCTACAAACTGTGGTCCTTGATCAGAGACATAGGCATTGGATAAGCCATGCAATTTCCACACATGTCATCAATACAAGTTGGCCACTCCCATTGCAGAGCATGTAGTATGTGTAGGGATGAAGTGAGCTCTTTTTCCACAGAGGTTTACTACTACTATAATTGCATCATACCCATGTGCATCCAGCAGCTCAGTGATGAAGTCCACTGAGGCTACACTTCAATGCTCAGTGAAAATTGGAAGTGGATGAAGTTGACCTATAGGGAGCTGACAGCAGAGTTTGGTATGGAGGCAGAGGTCACAGGTGCTAGTATAGGAGCCAATATATCAGGACATCTGAGGCCACCAGTAGTTGCATAAAACTGACTCCAGTGTCTTTCACCTGCCTAAATAACCTGCAATGTGAAAATTATGGTGCTGCTTTACAATGCACATTAAAAACATAGATGTGGTCATGAAAAGTAAGAAGTCCATCCTACAATGCCCATTCATTAGTGTATACAGACTTTGCTCTACCTTGTGGGTGGGCATGCAGTGCTCTTGCCCCTTTCACTACTACATCTTCTTGCTTACCATCTTGGTTTCTCCAGCATATATCTCAAAGAATGTTCACTTCATCCCCTTGGACTGCCACTCCTTCCAAAGCACAAATGGCAAAGAACTCTAGCTTAAGGAGAGTGATATTATCATTGTCACCTGCTCCTGTGCTGTGATCAGCACATCTAAATAGTGCATTTAGCTTGTCCATGCTTTGTCCAGGTTTGTGATGTAGAGAAAAGTCAAAGTTGGCCAGATACAAAGACCATTGAGCTTGGCAGCAGTTGAGTTTCTTTGTAGTTCTGAAGTACTTGAGGTTTTTGTGATCTGTCCAAACTTCAAACTTATGCCATGTGCCCTCAAGAAAATGGTGCCACTCTTTACAAGACCAAATAATAGCTAGCATCTCTTTATTATAGATCTTATAGTTCTGCTCCACTGCATTTAAGCTACAAGATGCTACTTACTATCTTCTTGAGACTGTTGAGACAAGACTGCTCCCATAGCAAAGTTGGAACTGTCTGCTTCTACATGGAAGGGAGAGTTATCATTAGGAGATAAAAAAACAGGCTGAGAAGTGATGTTAGTCCTGAGGGCCTCAAAGGCAGTCTGCTAAGCAGCTTTCCACCTCCACACTATGTTCTTGCTAGTGAGGTCAAAGAGAGGATGAGCATGATGTGAAAAGTCCTAGATGAACCTTTGGTAGAAGTTAGTGAAGCTTAAGAAGGCTTGCACCTCCTTTTTATTTTTTTAACTAAAGCCACTTCACTACATCTGCCACATTTACTCATGATATGTCAGAGACATGACAAAGCTATAGATTATCAAAAAGTCTGAATAAAAACAAACTTCTGCTGAAAACTGTAGGCAAAAGACCATTAAACTCTATTGTGTTTGGTACTACTGTTGAAAAGTCCTAATTAATTTGCATCTGATAAAAAAGGTCTGGAGGCATTTGGAGAAGAACTGAGGGGGATATTAATGATTTACAGAACTAGAGCACCAAAAACATTGGAGAACCATCTCTTAGGCAGGAAAATTTATACCAAGCCTCTTGAGACTAAAAAATAGAAGCTCAATGACTAGAAAATGGCTCAGAATAATTGGAAAATGTTACACATTATAGAGATGAGAAATAACATAAATAGAGGGAGATTCTGTGACATTGAGTAGGTTGCTGATTGTTCATGCTCAGAATTCCCAAGAAGTGGATACCTTAGGCCTAAGACAATAGTATACTTCAGGTCATTAGTTTAATATGCTTTTGGGACCTTCTTTTGGTATTGTAAGGGGAACACTTAACATCTGTGGAACTCCTTCCACAGAGCCAATGGTGTAAGTGATGAGTAAGAGTCAAGTGGGCATGAGGGCAGGCAAGAGTCAGGCAAGGGACAAGCAAGGCTAACAGAGGGTTGGATGTCACTAGGGAAGCTTATGGTCAGTTCAGTGGATAGGCCAGAAGAATACTGTTATTGTTCAGCCTGGGGATATTCTATCCACAGGCTGCCTATATATACTACATTGGTGGCTGTGTTATTACTAATACTGTTTACTAATTGGGCCCCGGTATGTAATGGAGTATGACTAACAATAATTGATGCTGAGTAAGGTCCATGCATATGACTCATCAAGGCTGACTACTAAGAGATGGAAGGGGAAAGGGTGGGCCAAGCAGCTGGTCAGATCTGCTAGGAGTAGGCATATCATTGGACTAAGCTCAGAATAGGGTTGGACATGGTCCAGAAACCAGTCCCCTGACAGGTGTAACTAAGGTTGCATTGACTAAAAACTAATAAACTCTATTACCTACTTGTATATTTTATAAAAGTACTTTATGAAGTGTAATTTAGCCCCAGAACTTAGTGAAAGCTAGTTCATTTGTGATTGCCTCTATTCAGACTAATCCAAATAACCTAATTTTGCATCACTAGATTCACCTTCACAGTTTCCTTTTTCAACTTTATTTCTCTTCACCTTATTTTATCTTAACTTTCTTTCATTTTTCCTCAAGGTTCTTTAAGTTCTCCCTCTACTCTCTCATCCTTTCAACTCAACTCAGCTCCAACTCTCCAACTATCTCCAGTTTCATTTTCCTTTACTCCATCTTATTCTTGCCTTTTATCTCTTTCTTTATTCTTACTTTATCACTAACTCCTTTTTTATTTCCACTTCAGTCACTTCTTCTTTGCCCTTTCTCCTCTCTGTTTTATCTCTGATTTAGTTCTATCTCTTTTCTACTCCATTTCAACTCCTTTCCCCTCCATCTTAACTTATTATCTTCCCTTTCCAAGTTTTGACTACATCTCTACTTTTGTTTCAGTTTCATTTTTTTTACCTACTCAATTTGGTCCTTTGTTATGACCTCCACCACACTCTCCTGGGCATAACCACACCAACCCCCACCTCCCTCTTTTCCAATGTCCAACCACCACTAATCTAATCATCAGACTTTCTTGAACCCTCCATCTCTGACAACCAACTATGCTCAGCTTCCCTGACAAGGCCAGATCACTTTCAACACCAGACAAATACCACCCCATATGATTACCCTGCAACTCCCAACTTCCATGTGATTGTTCTGCCACCTGACTACACCAAGATCTGATCTCCTCTGGCATACAATCATTTCCAAAGTCTGAGACATCCTACAGATACTTAAGTAGTAGCCCCATAGACAATATGATAGTCTTGATATTAGCTTTACTCATATGTCTCTAGGTTTCTTTATATTCTCTATTCTCTTTATCTTATTCCTTGCTTTAATTCTATTCTAAACATTTCTGCATCAGTTTTGTTTCTCCTCTTAAGCCTTTTCCATCTCCACCTCATCTTATTTATTGTCTTTATCTTTAGCTCTCTTTCTATCCTCTCCTCCCTTCTAGTTCTCCCTTTTCCTCAACTCAACTCAGCTCTGACCTCTAATTTCCTGGCCTTTCCCTATTACTATTCTACTATTTCATTCTTATCCCATTTCTCTCCTTAGCTACTTTCTTTTTGCCTCTGCTTTAGTTCCTCCTCTGATATAATTTCTCTTACTCCCTTACCTGCTTCTTACTCCTATCTCAATTCCTTCCCCTAATCCTATCTTTCTATTCTACTCACCTCCATCTATCTACATTTCTTCTCCTCCAATTCCTAATTTCCATTTCTTTCTTCTTGTAATCTCTGTATACAATCCTATTACTCCCTTGATCCCCTACAATCCTTCTAGTGTCCAACTCCAATGCCAACTCTGGACCTCCATATATATCTCCCTTTTCAGCAAGAGACAACTAGTAAATTCCTGCTCAACAGAGTGAGCCTCCAGATTAGTGGGACCTGACATCCTTTTCTTTTCTCCCTTTGCTTTTCCTTCCATATTAGTTCTTCAGTGCAGCCTCTTTAACTTCAATATGAGTTGCTCTTTTAATAAGACCCAACTAGTAGGTTCTTGTTCAACAGAGTGAGCCCCCAAGTTAGCAGGACTTGACCTTCACCTCCACATGTAAATGGCTCCTATAACAGGGACCTTGCTTACCTAAAAAAAGCCAAAACCTCAGCTTTAAATTATTGCACCATGGCTATGTGCCAAAGTAAGCCTTGGCTAGGATTAAAAATAGTGGAAAATGTTGAGGGATAAATTGTGCAAACAATTGAATTGACCTAGATCTAATTGACACATGTCAAAAAATTCAACCCAGTAGCTCACCCATAATAACTGGCATTAGTGAAAGGCTTACACATCATAGGAGGTCACAACACCCTGCATCTACTTAGCTCAAATTCATTGGTCACAAATTATCTCCAGCCTTGAATCTATACTAACTTTAACTTACCTTTGATCTGCCTTTAAGCATAATGTGATGTGAACTTACTACTATAAATACCACTACAAACTCTGCAAGGAAAGCTCTACTCTACAATATTACATACAATTGATATATAACAACACTACACCCTGTACGAGATATTGTACATTGGCCTATCAGCCTGCCTCTTAGCTCTATATTGTAGCTTGCCAGTGTTAAACAGAAGTCATCATCATCATCATCATCATCATCATCATCATTCTTATATATCTTACTATTTTGTAGTCTCCACTTTGCTATGCATTGAAAGTCTTGATAATACATCAAAAAAAGCCTCTAAGGTGTAAATTCTGTTGTCAAAAGTGTTGTGAACTAATTTCTGCAACTCTTCAATAGTATAGCATATTCATTCTTTGGTGTCAGGGTGTAGTTTAATTACTGTTTTCTTTCACTCCTTGTATGTATATTAGCATAAATTGTCTTCTTCTTGCATCACTAAAGGCATGATGTTGAATTTCTCCAATCCAGTCCATGATTTGGCACTATTGTATAAAATGTAGCACACTGTGTACTCCTTCATTTGTTGTTTGTTAGTAATCCTGAAATAAATATTCTAGCTCCTTAAAATATTGCATCAGTACTCTGATGCAACATGCACCAGTTATGGAGCCAATTGCTGCTAATTGGATGCCATCAAGAAATCACTTTTTGGCATCAAAGTGGGGCAAAACAAGACCTTGTAAAGTCAAGGTGGTGAATTAATTGGTAGTGATGTAGACTTCCTAGATTCTGGTTTGCTAGATGTAAGCAGCTCTAGATTTGAGGAAAGATGTGTTAGCAAGCAAGCAAGTAATAGGTTTGGCACTGGGTAAAGGTGTGTCAATATTTGTAAATTCCTTGGTAGATTCCCTAGTAATCAAGGGTATCTGTTTATATCAGCTTCGAGGTCCCACGATCAATAAGAATCCGTGCGAAAAACATGGCTCTTGAATAGTGGACCACTCAAAGCCGCCTTGACAGTCGTTCGGCACTGTACAATGACTATCTTTGGGCTGCTAGTGTGGAATTTTGCAGAATGGAATTATTATAGCCTTAACAAGTATACAGTAGCGCATGCTTGTGCTTGAGACTGATCAAGGCGCACTTGACTAATGGTCAATCAGCTGGACATACAGTCAAGTTGGTATTGTTCTCATGACATAATAGCTAATAGAGAAGGTTCATGGAGGTATTGACCTATCTTCGATCATTGGCTCAATGCACTTCCTGTGATTCAAGCATTGATTTCGACAACACCATCCTTTACAGTCTGCCAGGATTTACGATTGGTTATGTCCTTCCACCACCTAAACCGTCGTGTCATTGATCTTCCTTCTAGAGAGCAAAACGTGTCCCTACCTAACGACATTGGGGCGTTTTTCGTCGTACATAATCTTACTTCCAGCAGTCTCAAGAAGTGCGCCATAGGGAAGATGAAAGAGATCGACTAGAGTGAAATCCTATGATTGTTCAATCAGTCCGGTAACATGCACCCATCAGTGGACAAGGTTGAACTCATACATCGCCAGCCATGTATTTCTGCTTGGAAAGGATGACATCGTAAGCATCAAGCCTCTTGCCAAGTTCGATGATGAGGTTATCAAAGACAGCCTGATCGGATGTCATCCCACGGCGTCTGATGATGAGAGGATGTAAATTTGTGTCTAATCTGACAAGAGTTTACTCACGGCTTGAAGACCATCTCAGCAACAGCCCTACTTGCAAAGGTGTCAAAATTGGCGACCTCGACAGATGCGGCCTGCTCAAAGATAGCCCTCTTTTTAGGGTCAGTGGGGATTAATTTGGGGCCGTAGTTCGGAAACTTGTCCTCGAGGTAGCGGCAGATGGCACGGCTCTCGTAGATGATGAATCCGTCGTCATCCTTGCATTATTGTCGTCATCAAAACTGGATGTGTTAGAAAGAGATTGATACCAGGTTTGCTCACAAGATAGGGGATTTGACCAAAAGGCTGCTTCTCCATGTAGGCAGGAGACTTGTGCTCACCGTGCACCAAGTCGACCTGAACAAATTTGAAGGGAATTCCCTTCTCGTGCATGAAATCAGCGACTCGACGGGTGCAGGTGGAGACAACAGATCCGAACAGTTTCAAAACCATAGTGGACGTCAGTGAGTCGTAAAATTGTTAGGCGGTGAAACGGAACGCAGAATGCTCAAACGACTGGCTGGTATTTATACACGTATGCCATCTACCTTGCAGGTAAAAATTTCACAAATGGCCATTGATTAGGCTTCCCAAATTGGAAATAGTATCTGGTAGGATCCTATCATGGGTCGTCAGATGAGTAATATATGGGGTGGTGTGAGCAACAGACTACGTAGCAGTTCCCAGTCATGAACAGCACTCATGCTCAAGGCTAGGGTTGACCAAATTGAAGCCGAGTCTTTAGCCTCTGACAAGGCTGTTGCTGGACTAGAGTTTCAAGCTTCGGAAAAAGGGGAAGGATAAAACTATGTTGCATTTGCTGAGTACGTGATACATGTTCAGATTACTTGACATTGAATATCATTCAATGGACTCCGAGACTGAGAGATCTCAAGCCCAAGTTTTTGAAAGTGTGTTGAGGCATTTTATGAGTGATGCCACGTTGTGATGACCATGACTTGAGTAAGGTCGCCCAATAACTACGTCAGGTGGACACACTGGTAACAAATGGGAGCATTCACATTGTATTCGTCTCTGATTCCAACGTTGAGTAGATTCATGAAACGATCTGATTATTGTAAAAACAGAAACAAGAACCCAATATAAATTTGGAGTGTTACTTGCCATGTGATGAGTGATGAGCTGTAGATGTATCCAAGTGTGAAATTTAATCGTTGAGTTAGAGAACATTCCGTTGCTGTCTTCTGATGCCACATCATCATGATAAGATCAGCTAATATGATTAGTTGTATGTTTTGCTGTAACAGGAAAACTTCTGCCTCTCGTGGGTCTTCCTCTGCTGTCATTTGGTTCAATTGCAAGCAGGTTTCTGTAAAGCTTTTAATTCCAATATCGTTGTTTGTGGTAATTCACGTCACCGATACCGATTACCGCCTGCGTTGTAGAGAACAATCTACAAAGGCGGTTGTCTAATGCGGCAGTCGAGGCGGTTAATGTTTCTTTCCTAGACTCACGTTTTGTTCCTCTCAAGGGGGTATTCTTTTGGAGGAAAAGTCTCTCATACTTTCGGCATGTCAATTTCTGGATCTTACATGCGCTGAAAGGGCTAAAATAGCTTCTGTGTGCATCATTCTAGATTGAGGGTAGAGTTGATGTTGAAGGAAAAGTTGAAACATGTCGGGGCCTCCGCACACCTCAGTTATCGTGTTCAAGCGATATACCATGAACTTTTCTCCCACAAACTGTAGGTCATGAAACCAGCTGAATACATGTAAAGACAACCAAAGGTCGCTACAGGTTCTAGTCCGAGAATGTACTTTCAAAAGAGGTATCATTGAAATATGTAGGTATAATGATAGAGTATTGGAGGACGTCAGAAAGAATCTGGATTCGGCTAAAATTAAAACAAAGATTCAATGCAAGAAACCCCCCTAGGGGCTCAAACAAACTAGAAAGAAGTCGCGCTTATATACATGGAATAAGTTAAGTATGGAACATCTCACGTCCCGTGAGATTTGCTTGTATGTATAACTGTGAAATGCTAAATATAGGCTAATTAGGAGAAAGGTAAGTATCAAAATGTGGGATCTTCTTTCTTCGAAACCAGTTGGAAGCAATCATCTTCACCTCTTGGCAAGGTGCCCCAGGGCTTTTCTTTCCTGTAGACCCATCTCGATCACTGAATTGTATGCTTCACAGGAGTACTTACTCAAAGTCTATTCTGAAGAAGGGGAGTTGATGTTTATATAATGCTACAAGTTCCGCAGATGAATATCCAATGACCTACGTGCGCACAACAACTGGTCAACAAACACAGATCAGTGACCGAAAAGTGACTACAAACAGCTTTCTGGTATGGCTCTATAAAGTGTTCAACAGACCCAACGAGTGCCTTCACGCTGGCGACTTGTTCTTCCAACTTTGCTAAAGGTACACCAGTCGGCCGCGGCCGAAGTGTCTGAATCCATCTTTCCCTCTCCGCACTTAACCTTTATGAACTATATGAGTCCGACAGCTTCGCACGGGCTAGGTTTCATCTTTGACCCACCTTTGATACTCTTCATTTTCTTCCTTAGTCAGGTGCCTCCGATATTTGCTGAACGAATTCAAGTACCCCTCCAGAGTCTGAAGCTTGCGACAGGACCTCATCAACTCGGCATATGCTACACGTGTCCTGAATTTCGTCGAGGTCTGTTTCCACGACTCAACGTAGTTGCCAAGAGCCACCACCCCGAACAATACCAAAACAGAGACTTCGACTACGGGCATGAGGGATTGGGTGTCACGTAAGAGAACTTCAAAAATGATTCACTACCTTATCGTATCCTGTCCTTTATATTGGGTGGTAAAGATATAGCCACATTGTAGTTGCTATGAGCAGTAACACAGCGTGACCCACTTCCGGAATCTGATCAACATGCTTAACTTCTTCCGACAACATATATAAAGTACTTGATTATTTGTATTACGAGCGGATCATGATTACGAATCATTTTACGTTATGTCCATCTTGTTGTCACCACAGCTATTCACAGCACCAAGTAACAGAGAACGGTAGATTTTCTGACCGACCGAGCGATACCAGTGCAGAAATCACAGCAAACGCAAGATCACGGGACTTTCACGTCAGCGATAAATCAATGGCTAATAGCGATAGTAAAAAACAGTCTTGGCACGGAGGCTGTAGACGTCTTCGAGTTTCAATGGGCAGGATAGTCACGGGGGTGAGTCAAAGACCGTCTCGCTCATGTTGGCATGTTACTGCTAGACAGTACGTATTACAAAGGTCAAGTCTAGATTTGTCACTGATTATGCAGACACCATCATCACTGTCTCACACGAACAAAAGTTCCCTAAAAGTACAATTCCTTGATGAAAGATATCAATTTGATCCTGAGCTCAGGCTTTGCCGTCTCCACGAGAATCATTAGCAAGTCCACGAGCCCTGTTGGTGTGTTTTGGCATAAGCGCTCGAAAAAAAGTATAGATTTGTGCTCAAAAGAACCTACGTCATCGACTTCTGGTTCGCCAACGGTTTGGTATGCAGGCATGCCGAGGCATTCTGCGAGAGTGACAAGTTTGTAGCCAGCACCTTGGAGAACTTTGATCGCGTGTGGGAGCACGACATGGCTATAATTCAGGGATAAATATGGTACAATAAACTAGTAAGCGGATTTGAGACATACGCAGTGTCTTCTAATCATGCCGAAATAAATATTGCGTTAACATCAGACTCAACTCACGATGAATTGGAACTGACCATAAACTTCATGGTGAAGTGCAAGGATGGTATCGGGGTGCTCTCGTACGAGCTTGTCATACATACGTATGCTCTCCTGTGCGGTCTTTCCGATGGAGTCACCCGAGCTAATGTTCAAAGTCACTGAGGCCTCAAGGACGCAGAGAAAGTCCAAGGCATACTCGAAATCCCAATTGACAAGGGTTTGGCCCCGCGCCTGTGCAACCTCGCGAACCATCTCATTATACTCACCATACGCTGTCGCCATATGGTTAACCAACACAAGAATAGAGCCATAAAAACACACGTGGACGTGCGAAGGCAGGATAGGCACCCGTTATCCTCGCCAAAGCCTCTGGACAGAGATTATTACAATCCGATGATTTCAATCACATCGAACTCACGTTCGACTCGCCAAAACTCGTCATGAACTAGACACGTGAAAAAAAAAACAATTTTCAGTCTTTGCTCAACATGGGAGATGATTGAGCACACGTTCATCCAACGACAGACTGGGCAGATGGGCATGGCTCCACGTGTGTGAAGCGATCTGATGACCATGGCGATACGCATACTTGACGCGTTTCATTGCGTCCTCATCGTAGATGCAGTCCCCTGTACGAACTCGTCATCCGATTCGCTTGGATGGGAAACTTGGCCACCTACAGTTATTGCCGTCTGCATTGACGATGTGGCTTTAATAAGCGGACCAGCTAATCCAGGCAAAAGCGTAACTTACTAAAGAAGAATGTGCCCTTGGCGTCAGCATTAATTAGGGTTTTGCTAATGTTGTACCTGCAGATTATCAAGTCGTGCCATCTAAGCTTTCGCCAATACGTAAAAACTAAAACTCACAAGTACTTCCACGGCCCGTCATCCTATTGAGGTTTAAGTGAGAAACTAGATCGATATCGATAGGTGCTGTCGTGCTTACGAAGGTAAGGGCAACAGTGTTTGGAACGATGCAACTCGTGACGACCTGTGCGAGAGCATGGTTATGACTCGTGTGAGGAATTGCTGTTGTTTTTGTATGAGGAACTGCTGTTTTGTGAGGCACTGATGTTTTGTGAGAGATCGATGTTTTGTGAGAGACTGATTTTGTGTGAGAGACTGATGTTTTGTGCGGCACTGATGTTTTGTGAGAGACTGATGTTTTGTGAGAGACTGATGTCTTGCGAGGAACTGCTGCTTTATGAGAAGCTGTTGTTCTATGACAAACTGCTGTCGTGTGAGAAACCACTGTTTTGTGAGGAACCGCTGTAGTTGCCGCCAGAAAGAGCGTGAGCGTGAGCACCAACGACACGAGCATTTCGCGAGTCGCGAGGTACAGGGGAAGGAGTGGATCGGGGATCGGGGACCGTGACCGAACAGGGGAGGGACGATGAAAAACAAAGGGGAAAAAAGGGAGGGAGGGGGGAGGGCCGATGTGCGAACGAAGGCTTGTCGTGCTACCCTATGAAAGCGCTTACATATAATTTAACGGGGGGGTAGAAAAATCTCTACGGGATTCGTTTAACTATTCGCGTCCTGAACACCTTCATGCCAAAAAAAAAAAAGAAAAATACATGAAACATGTATCAGCTGGAACGGGGGATTCGTACAAAGAAGGGCTCGTTGAAGCTTGAGCATTTCCAACGTTCATGAGTTTGGAGGGGCCCGGGGCTCGAACAAGCGGGGATCTAGACAAGGTTCGAGGCACGCCGGCGAAGGAGCTTGGAGTTCACTACTGGCAAGCCCTCCAGAGCCACTCGATTGAACCCAGACAGTATTCAGGAGGCCATCACAAGGTTGTAGTATACTCGGAATTATAGAGGCCACGAGGTTACCAGAAGGGTAGGATAACCCCACCCTTGTAAATGCGTGCTTTGGAACCATACCAGTCTGCTTGAAGAATTGAGTATGCCGAACAAAGGGGGGACACCTAACGGATGGGCGTGCGCCTACCTCGCATGGATCGGCCCTGAACCGTTTGGACCTCTCGAACCGCTTCTTATCTATCTAGCACCCCTGATTGCGGGTGAGAGGAGGACCCCCTTTGAACAACCGTGCGCGCGCACGCGCGATGCTGTTCTCCAACGAAAGCGGAGAGTGCCTAAGCGTTTCCATCCCTCCCTGATGATGGAAAGAGAAAAAAAAAAGCAAGAAATTTCGAAAGATTCCGCGTATGGGCGGGCATGCCGGCAAAAGCACTTGGGTTCCAGTATACGTTCGCAATTACCCTCCCCCCCCGCGGAAAGAGAGACAGAGTAGATTATTATGTGCCGTCCATGCCTGAGGTTACCCCGAGCTAGTTTGTTTCAGAGGAATGTGTGTGGGGGTACGCAGCCGAACAGAGGGGGGGACGGGATGCGGGGGGGCCTTATCATACCATACATACATACTTACAACCCTCGCATGGGCGCGGCCCTGAACCAGTCCAACCCAGACGACAGCAGCCCCCAGACGTCATGTTGGTACATAATAGATTATACGGAGTGCTAGCCGAGTTCTCAGCGGTTCTGTTTTTCGTCCAACGAAAACGGAGCATGACGCAAGCCCCAGCTACCGGTTGCCGAGAGGGGGGTCTATGCACTTCCAAATCATAGTAGCTAGTATCTGGGGATCTTTGTCGTTGTTCTAAGCACCGCATTATCGATGCAGACAATACATGGATAGGAACTTGCACTGGTTGTCCTGTTTGTTGCCTTGCAGCAAGTCACCATTGATATATTTTGTTGAAAAGGAAAGAAATATTTATTTTTATGCGAGAGATTGATTTCGGCGCAATTATGTAAACTCCAGACCAGGAGTCTGATTGATGTACGTACATAAGGTAGCACCTGCGATAATGTAAGTTTCAACGTTAACAGTTACGGAAGGAGTGGGTGTCGTGGTCGTAAAATGATGGCAAAGTGAAACAGCCAAACCCGTACGGCAATGAGTAAGATCAATGGTCACACGAAGGGTTGCCGTCTTGAACGCAACTCACACACGCCCAGAAAGAAGTGATACGAAGTTAAATTCCACAAACGGACTTTCCACGAGTTGTCCCAGAACCACCCATCCCAAAATGAAGACTTATTGCGTCCTTGGATACAAAATCAATCTGCCTACCCCAACTTGATCCATCAAGTAGAAACAGAGTAGTTACAGACAGCAACTTTACACGGCTATACAGCTACTAGTAGGTTGTCAATGAAACGGAAAAAAGACCACAACACAGATTCACAGCCAACGTTTACTTTACCACCGAGATGTTGACGCGTTGATAGGGGTAGTTACACCGTGACTCACGGACAGAACCCCCACCCACCCAATCACGCACAAGCAAAATAAGCCTGTATGTGGATATCAAAATTAGACAGAAAAATAAGACCCTTGGGTTCTCCTCGGCAGCCGTGTTCGTTCTTTCCTTCCGAGTGAGAAACTTGGATCTTTGGATGTGGACTCTACCGGACTCGGACTCGGGCTCGGGCTGGACTCGTGGACTCGGGCTTGGGGTGCGGGTTTGGGCTCGGGTGCGGACTTTGATAATGTGCGAGAGAGAGGGGAGGGAACAACAACAACAACAACAACAACAATTATCACGCGCTTCCTTCGTTCGTTCCCAGGCAAGCGAAGGTCTAGCTTTAGATTTAGTGTCTGAGCGAGTTGACTATTCACCGTCGAGCAACCCTTGGAGCGTTAACGTCAGCCTTGGGAGCTGAACTTGAGCTCACCCCCCTCCACGGTTCTCTGGTTATCCGACGTTCCGTTCCGACGCACGTGAGGAGGAAGAGCACGTGCGCGTTGTGGGGGATCATGCGTATCGTGGTTTAATTTATGATCAGGGAGGGGGGGGAGTTGATTGGTTGGTGTGCGACGAGTTGTGCCGGCTATGTAATATGTTTTGATTATAATTACTATGTAGGATTGTATGATGGATGGTTGCTTTTATGATTCCATGTATAGGGTGTATCCGTAATATACATGGTCGTAGTTGATGCACGCACGCACGCAGGATGGATGATCTTTCCGCACATGCATAGTTTTAGTTGTTGATTAGGTTGCATTGTGTAGGACGTGTGGTTACTTGCTTGATTCCATATTACATAGTTATGTACGTTGTCTGGCTGGCACGCACGTATGATCCCCGAGTTCTCCGCACGTGTGTTTAATGGCTGTGGTGGCCGCTGACAACGACAGCCCCCGCTCTCGAGTCAGGGCTCATATACATCGTCTATAGAAACCTGAATGGTGCGCCTGAATTTGAAATGCGTTTGTGGGGTTGGAGAGGTAAGTGAGGGTCGGCACGACAAGTGGGATTTGCGCGGGGGAGGATCGGAGTTGGGTGGGTCATGCAAAATGAGATTAGTGAGGTTAACATTAATCTCGGCACAGGGCCGTGCGTCATCTGACGGGGGTAGACAGCTTAAGTAAGAGGCCACGGGGGAGGCAGTGGCAGGGGCGGCCATCGTGACCGGCAAAGGAGGGGCCCCGTGATAAGTGATGCGGGTCGAATGCGGACGGGCCGGTCAAAGGATCGATTTATTTTTTTTTGTCCCCCCAAACTCTCTTTTTTTCTCTCGCCAGGTTGCAATATTTTGGCTGCTTGCCTGCCTGCCCTGTCTTTGTGTTTTTCTCCAAAACCAAACGTCGCCGGCACCTGTCGCGCGCTCGTCATCGTCCTGCACGGCATACGGCATCGGCGAGCGCATCCCTGCACAAACCGCGGACGGCGCGCACCCCTGACGACCGGCGATGGATTCCAGGTTTGAGTTCCCCGCGCCCGTGCTCTCGGTCGCCGGCGACGTTGTGCGCCAGCTCGAGGGCGGCGAGGCACTGACGGGACTGTGGACATGTAGGTGTTTGTGATTGGGCGCGAAGGCCGCCGGTGCTTATGGGTTGTTTGTAGTGTTCACGAAATGCAAGGCGAGTCTGGAGGATGGGCACAGGCTTGAGAACATGTCGTGGCGGCTGTGGCACCGCGAGCTTGCAGCAACGACGACGACGACGACGACTGGGTTGACGGGGAGAGCCGGACGTGGCCCTGTGTCCGATTCGGGTGGGCATGATTGGGGCAAAGTTCCCAGCTGCAGCGGCAAGTGATTATAATTCATGATTGACCATTTTGGCCTCAATTCGTTACAGCATCTTTTGGAAAAATTATTATTGACATGCTTCCCCACAAATCGCCCGCTTCTCTCCCGATCCACTGCCAGCTGCCCACTCCCGCTGCCTCTGAATTATACCTCATGCCTCCTTTTACCCTCCCCGATCCCGTCCCTCGTCTTCAAATCCAGCCCGATCCCTCCCCGACAATCACTTCGCCCGCGCCACCCCTCCCTCAGCTCGTCATCGTCCACCCAACACCCGGCCCGACCCCGCCGGCTTCCCCGCTCCTCTCTCTCGTCACTTCAAAACCAGTCCCCGCCGATCCCGCACACCACTCGTCCCCTAAACGCACAGCCACCCCCGATGTTCCCACCGCATCGAGCACACCCCCCAGCGCCACCGCCACCGCCCCAGACACCGACCCTTCGCCCTCCCGCTCGAGGGCCCCGGGTGCCATGCGACAGACCGGCAGTGCCCCCAAGAGCAAGAGCCGCAGCCGCAGCCATAGCCGTAGCCGCGCGGACCGTCCTGCCCGCGCGGGGCTCCTCATGACCGCTGCCACAGGGAAGCGAGCAGCCACCGGCGGTGCACCCCGCGGCCGCGCTGTCGGTCTGCGGAAGAGTGCGTCGGCGAAGGGAGGAAAAGCCGGTACGCGAGATAAGCGGCCGACATTTAATATCGGCTCGCATTCGGATGATGTTGGATCGAAGAGTGCGGGCAGCGGGTCGAGTGTGTCGAATGTGACGCAGGAGGGGAAGAGAGAAAAGATGGTTGCGCCGTTGCAGAGGCAACACTCGGCAGCGGCGTCGACGTCGACGTCGAGGTTGATGCCGCCGCCGCCGCCACCGCCGCCGTTGAGGCATCCCCTGCCGGATCCTGCGACCGTGCTGCCGTCGAAACAGCAGCCGCCGCGTCGCACCATAGTGCTCTCCACAAGCGATTCCGACGACGACGACGACTACGAGACAGAGACGGACGTTTCCGAGAGCGACTCGGGTGCGCGTGTGCTTGAGCGCGTCGAGGTAGAAGAGGAGGAGGGCGATACTGCTGATTGGTCAAGCGAGGATATGAGTGCGGATGATGTCGAGTTTGTGCGCCAGAAGGCGCAGCCACAGAGGAGCAGTAGTGCTGCCAACGCTACTACTCCTCATCCCAATAATACCAATCCAAACCACAACCATACCCACACCACTAACACCAACACGACACACCCCCACCCGCGCCCACGAGGCACCGTACATTCCCACCTCTCGCGGGCACATTCGCGCCGGACCCACGCCGCGAACGCGCAGTACGTCGTGGAACAAGCCGCGCTCGAGGCTGAGCGGATCCGGGAGATGTTCGCGAAGAAGCCGGTGCCGAGCTCGGAGGACCTCGCGAAGCAGCGCACACAAAGCGTCGGGCTGCTCTCGCAGCTTATGCATCCAGATCCGGAGATGTTCCCACCTACCCATCCGTATCGCGGGCATAGCTCGGGGGACGTCAAGGGCGCGAGGATGGCGCTGGGGATTGGGATCGGGATCGGGGCGGGGCGGGGGATTGGGACGGGGCTTGAGATGACGAGTGTGAATGCAAGTGGGAAGGAGGCGAGTAGGCAGCCGGGAAATGCTAAGACGGGGGTGCAGCAGCGGCGGGCGAGCGCGGGGCCGGTGCCGGGGATGAGCCTGCGCAAGGGTGCGGCGGCGACGCCCGTCGCGTCGCAGGTGCAGGTTGGGAGCGTCGGCGCGGGCGCGGTGGCGGTGGCGGATGGGCACGAGAAGGGCATGGTGCGAGAGGTGTATCGGCCCAAAGGGCGCCCGGCAGACCAGGAGATGGAGGACACGGAGAGCGAGGGCGACGAGGGGGACGCGACGAATGGGATTTTGGTGTCGAAGAGCGTGGCGCAGCAGAAGTTGGAGGCGCTTGCGGCGCGTAAGGGGATTATGCTTGGTCTTAGGAAAGAGGAGGAGGCGGAGGCGGGGGAGGTGGGCGAGGGGGCGGGGAAGAAGTGGGCGAGGCAGGGTAAAGCACGCCGCACGATGTCAGTGGGTGACGCTCAGACGCCGATTGCACGTAAACACCAACCATCGCAAGCGCAAGCGCCGACGCCGACGCCGGCACCTATACCCCTCGGGCACCCGTACAACCTCCCGCCTGCCGCGCCGCCGTCGACGCCGCGCACGACGCGGCGCCTCATGCTGCAGACGGAGATGTCGGAGAGTCTCCGGCGGAACTTGCTCTGGGAGCGGCAGGTCAGCAAGGTTAACCTCGTCGTGAGGCGATCGTCCAGCGGCGGCGGCGGGTCCAGCAGGAATACGGTGCTGGGTGGTGGACCGTTGAGGCCGCTCACGGCGTTGCCGAGTATCGTACAGCTCACTGCGAAACGCCCTGGTTCGGCTAGTGCTAGCGGCAGCGGGAGTAATACGCCCGCGCCTGCGCCCGCGAGGGAGCATGGTCGTGGTCCGGGCACGGTGGAGGAGCAGGATAAGGAGGAGAGGAAGAAGAGGGCTCTCGCGAGGAATCGGAGTTGGGCGAATGAGTTCCATTATACCGGGTGGTAGCGCTCCTCCTTGTGGTTGTGTTGTGCTGTTGCTGTGCTGTGAGGATTGCGAACCACAGACTCTGCGCGATTGCGATTGTGTTCTTTCTTTCTTTTGGGTTCATTTTTGTATGTTTTAAATTCTGAATTTTTTGTGTCCCTCCTTCTGCGCTCACCGTATTCGTTGTTCCCTCCCCCCACCCCTTCCTCACTTAATACTCCAATCCCTCTCTCCCGTCGAGCTTTGTGCGAGCAACCAAGCAACATCATACTACTTTTGTATAGCATGCGTTCTCTTTTTTTTTTTTTGGTTTCTCTTTCTCTTTCTCTCTTCATATCATCACCCATCCGTCCTGTATATCAATCAAGCCCACTCACAATATTACCTCGACATTGTAGTCGTAATTAATTACTTTCTTAATCGCTTTTTTTTTTGAACTGTAAATTTAATATGATGTCGGTCGTGCTCCTAATTCCTAAATCTTGTTTTTTTTTTTGGAATGTGGATGTGTACTTGAGCGCTGATCGATGGATCCTGTTGCGATCTGCGTCCACGCGATTGACAGTAACTGGCCCCCTCAACTCAATCAAACACAATTAGAATTAACTTACCGAGAGATTAATGTAGTCATTTGTACAGATAGTGCCCTCGGTCGTTGGATCACAGACCGAGGGTGAGGTTCTACTGTACCCCTTTGATTATATTTACTGCATCTGTGATTTGTTAGGCCGCCTGCCTGATCTTGAAGGTGTGTCTATATTTGTTCGTCTCATGACGGCCATGGGCGCCCATCGCCATCGGATGATGATAATCTTTGAATTGATTACCCTTTCGTCATTTTGGCGTTTGGGACGACGCGTATGTTTGTGTGTACGTGTACCTACCTACCCACGAGTTGGGTGCTTTAATTCTGTGCTGCGGTTCAGACGTCAATCTCTTTTCTTTCCCTTCCATTCCATTTCTGTTCCTGCGTCGTAGCTAAGCTGCGGAATGGAACTTGATATATTTCCGGCTATGATAGCTTCTTCCCTCAGAATTGGGACTAGGGGATATTGGGTATATATATGACACCCCCTTGTGGATTGACTTTTTCCCAAGAGCAAGAGATGCATCAATGATCTACAAACCCGCAGCCTTTGCTGTGCTATTTTTAATTTTTATCGTGTGATCCTGTCAGGTTGTAAAGTGTACTTTGTTACATCTACTGGGTGCTGTGTTGGCAATTCAAAATATGCCCAACAACTTTCACCTCCGCGACGCCACGTCGACAATGTCGCCAACGGCTGATTTGTGAGTCAGAAGAACCCCCCCTTATTTCTTCCATTACTTTATTAATATCTTTTCTGGCCAATCGAGACGCGTAATCGCGGCATGGATCAGGAACCGATGGGTGGGATCATTATGTATTTATTTGCTTGAGACATTTTCATAAATTGAGGTCATCCATTTCTAATCTTCTCCACTTTTTCCACACCATGTCCTCCAACGAGGAAGAGTACAATGATAATGACAACCCGCAGACGGTAAAGAAACGCAAGGTACAACGTGCATGCGATATCTGCCGTAGGAAGAAAAGTATGTGTATTAATAATCTACCTCAATGTTGTCCGACTAAGCTTCCCTCGCCCCCTCCGCAGTTCGATGTATGGAGAACATTCTTGTTTCGTCTGATTATCTTGATTAATCGATCGTCCTTGTGGTCAGGCGATGGTGGTCAGATGCCCGGGCATAGATGTTCGAACTGCATCGCTTACAACTTTGAATGCACCTACGTCGAAGCAGCCAAAGTGAGCCAATGTTGTCAGATTATCGTTTCCAGGCTGACATTTTGCAGAAACGTGGACCTCCTAAAGGGTGCGATAGTTTCCTAACTCCGTAACATTTGGACGCTTATTCGGCAGCAGATACGTCGAGCGACTAGAAGGACGTGTAGAGAAACTGGAAAAGGTGCTGACAAAAGTGGGTCGCTGCTTTCTCAATTGCCGAGATAAGATTTGAATTCGACGGGCGACCCTTGATGATAGCTATATCCAGACTCGAACATTTTGAAAGACATCGAGTCCGCAACAGATACCGATGCTTGGCTTGTCGAGTGCCTTCCTCAGCCTGTAACCAAGTGCCATCCGACACCGTTGATTGCTACCCCGCGGCACCCCTATGAAATCGCCACCTCCGTCATCAGAAAAGTTGCACAGCCCGTAGATTTCCAATTAGAAGATGATTTCTCCCATGTCATGCTCGCAGAGGAGTTGCAACGGCTTCACATCGATGACTTTGAGAAGAATAGGTTTTTTGGCAAGTCGAGTGGAGCCATGCTCGTGCATGCCGCGATGGAGTTGAAAAACGAGGCGACTGGTGGGCAGAATGATGCACGGCGGCCTATTCTAGCCTCGAAGCGTGATAGGTTCTGGGTGTTGGCGCCGGTGAGTTGGCCGTTTCCAGAAAGAATTATTGTGACGGGGTTTATCTCGAGTTATTAGTGGGAACGTTCTCCAGAAGAAGTCACAAAGGCGTCTTTTGTCTTTCCTGAGAAAGATCTAATGATGCACTTGGTCGACCTCTACTTTTCGAGAGTGAATATCTTTTGGCCTCTTCTTCACCGGCCGACATTCGAAAAGGCTGTGGCTGCAGAAGTCCATGTCCGTGACCACGGTTTTGCCTCAGTGCTCTTGCTCGTATGCGCTGTCGCCTCGCGTTTTTCTGACGACCCTCGAATTCTATTAGATGGTGTCGAAGATTTGACTTCCGCTGGATGGAAATGGTTTCAGCAGGTACAGTCAGTAAATAGGTCCGTTCTTGCACCACCGTCGCTCTATGATTTACAGTATTATTGTGTAAGTGCATTTCTCCTATATTCATTTTTTCCTTTTGGCTAGAAATCGTATCTAGCTGTCAGTTTTGTTTCTGCAAGGGTCTTGTGCACCACAACAGTGCTGGACGTTGGTCGGCATAGGCATACGCATGGCACAGGATGTTGGCGCACATCGCAAAAAGCATAACAACAAAGAGTTGACGGTGGAGGAGGAGCTATGGAAACGTGGATTTTGGTAGGGCATGCCATCTTTGCAATTGTCTCGATCGGTGGTCAATGTGTCTCTTCTTCGCAGGGTGATGGTGTCAATGGACCGTGTGGCGAGCTCTGCATTGGGTCGGCCATGTGCGATTCAAGATGAAGAGTACGATACTTTATATTCTTATCTTCGAGTGTACTAATCAACGTTTCAGTTTCGATCTCGACTTTCCAATTGAATGCGACGACGAGTATTGGGAGCATCCTGACCCTGAAAAACGGTTCAGACAACCCCCCAATAAACCTTCATACGTTACTGGCTTCGTCACTCTACTCAAACTCAACCAAGTTCTCACAATAATACTACGTACTATCGTGAGTTCAACCCACATCTTACCACTTGTCATGGTCGTATCTTATCCTTTCAGTATTCAATCAATAAATCCAAGGTCATGCTCGGATTCGTGGGGAAACAATGGGAACAGCATATCGTCGCAGAACTTGATTCGGCGCTGAACAAATGGGTAGATTGTATACCCGATCATCGTACGCCCTTTTTGAGTCTTCAGTAAATAACGTCTCATACGCATGTGCAAAGTTCGATGGGACCCTAACAGGGAAAATACCATGTTTTTCCAACAGTCTGCTTCTATTTATTGCACTTACTATTACATCCAAATCCTCATTCATCGCTCCTTCATCCCTTCACCCCGTAAACCATCCCCCTTGTCTTTTCCTTCCCTTGCTATTTGCACCAATGCCGCGCGATCATGCAGTCATATAATCGATGCACAACGACGCCGCGGTTTACTTGCCCTACCTCATGTCCAGGTATGTAGTACGCTATCCTCGTCATAATGCTCTGTTGTGACGTCTTCCAGATCGCTATATTTACCGCCGGCGTCGTGCTCCTACTCAGCATCTGGAATAGTAAACGCTTAGGGGTATCAATGGATTCAAGCAAGGAAATGGAAGATGTCTACAAATGCATGCAAGCTCTCCGGCTGTGTGAGACTAGGTGAGTCTTCCAGCATCTTGCATTCATGTGTTCTTCTTATCGTGATACAGATGGATATCAGCGGGACGTCTATGGTAGGGTCTTATTCGAAGAATCAGTCAATCTACGCAGGCTGAGACACGGATTTACAGGGACATTATGTATGAACTGGCCTTCGTTGGTGATTTACAATTACCCAACCCAAGCCCGCCAGTCAGTCACAAGCGCGACAGAGATTCGGACAGCTCTGCAGGGTCCGTCCCCGCGTCGACACCACCCTCGTCAGCAGAAGGTCCTCGGGCGATTGCTGGTACACGTCGTGTGGCCGCTCAGGCGCAGTCATCACTGAAAGTGAAATCTGAGTCTTCTTATCCCCTGCCAGTCTATAGCAATGAGTTGGGAAGCATTCCAATCAGCAGTCAGGGTCCGACGCAACAGCAACTGACAGCTTGTTGGGATGTCGGGGAAGCTATCAACAGCTCATCAATTCCTCCCTATTCATACCCGCTACCGCCTACTTCGATTCCGCTTGACATGGATCTTTTTAATCAGATGGACTTCAATTACGACCCGACCTTTGCTCAGTCAGCATCGTCCGGTCCACTGCAAGTGTCCTATGATAATAATGTCGTTGATGGTGGAAGTAATGAGATGGGTATGCAACAACTTATTGGAGTGATGCCGGACCAGACTCCGTTCGTCGAAGTGGGACAAGGGCCGAATGTAACAAGAGTGATTGATAATGATACAGTCGCAATGTGGTCCAATCCGCCTTCTGGCTTCGAGTACGTCATATCTGTCTTGATCTTATTGATTCATGTACATATGCTGATTTCCACAAATAGTCTGGATGATTGGGGTATATACCTCTCAAACGTCAGTGAACTTACTCATGGGGTGAGCCACCCACCAGCTGGATAGGTTGAATATCGTTTCTGTGTACTAATTTCGTGCTGTTCTGTTGTCACATCATCCTTTCTTCCCTCCCATATCCATCTCACAAACATAGAAATGGCATCGATCCTTCAATTTGTAGCTATCTCTAATTTTGCTTCCCTGTTAGTGTTTTGCTTGCTATCATAACTTATTTACATAACTTTCTGGCGTCGCACAAATTTCACTTGCTTTGTCTATAATCTCAACCTTGTTCAGTCTCGACGTCTCATTGAGACCGACGACGAGCGTGAAGTTATCCGTCTCCGAATTCTATCGGCGCCATGATATATTCAAGGTCTACTCGACAATGTTACAATTTTTTCAACCCCGATTTTGAAGACCGAAGTGTGTCCCTACCTGAGTTACCTCTTTATTTATCATGATATATTTTCCGTCTATCATACTGCGTGCGCCAATTTGAATCTAACACATGATTATTGCTCGTATGACAGCCTAACAGCGCCCACAGTGCGGCTTAGGGGACGCGCTCCTGACCAAAAGAGATGCCATGCCCATGCCATAACTATCTTTTCTAGTCTCGATTCACCTCGAGTGACGACTAGCCGATCCAGGGTTCAATGATCTCTCGTGTCACCAGATTTGCCTAGGTCCGGAGATTCTAGAAAATTTCTCACTATGCGACTGTTGGATGGCTGGGGCTGAGGGCTCTTGCCTTTCCAGGACCGGCAGTAGGACCTAGTGAGGCCTCTTCAGGCAGAACTGCCCGATAGCCTCGGCCTTTGTGATTGACTTCATATCTACTGATGTGCTATCTCTTTGTTGAAATACGACTTGGCTCCTCGCCTGCTGATCACTTTTCACCATCGCATACTGTACAATTAACAGTTAGGCAAGCAAAGGTATATATTGTTCTGGGTGGACAGACCGGCTCTCGTGTTTTCCGGTATCCCCCTCATGCAGGAACGCGTATATGTATCACTCGCGTTACAAACTACCCGTGGATCAAGCTTGTAAGGTACGCCGGATATATCAAAACGGCGGATTTCCCGATATTGGAGAATAATATAAGGGGCCGACCCCTAACTCGCAAACCTCAATATTTCCATCAGCAACTTTCTCTTCCGGCCGTCATGTTGTGCAAAGCTTCTGTGTTCGCAACCACCTGTCTTGTCCTTTCAACCGCAGTGATAGCGACCCCACAGAAGAGGCAACTGGCCCAGGTCATCACTGAGTGCACGGTGCCAAACACGGCAGCGCTAACTTTTGTGCGTTCTTGGTTTCTCGCTTTTGTCAAAAGATTTTTCTTATTATCCTTGTTTATATGGTCATTAGGACGATGGTCCTTGGGTGTATCTGTGAGTTGACAATATACGGAAGCTCAGCGGCCATCAACTCAGTTGACTTTAGCTACGACGTAAGCAAGGCATTAGTGGCTGCCAATGCAACGGGAACGTTTTTCTTCAGTACGTCACTTCTGTCTCTATCAGGAACGACGCCACGAATTTATCAATTTGAATTACAGATGGCAATAACTGTGAGCAACCTCCAGATCATCCAATAGCTTTCTCACCGCTTCTCTTTGCAGATCAATGCATCTACGATGCAGATGAAATCAAGCGTGTTCGGTATGCCTTCGACAAGGGTCATCAAGTCGCTTCGCACACATGGGCCCACAAGGATTTGACCACCCTCACATGGGACCAAAGTGAGCATGAGGCTTAACTGCGTACCTTACTCACGAGGCTGATGAATTTCCGAAGTACACGACGAGATGTGGAGAGTAGAATGTAAGGAAAATCCCCACTTGAGCGAAGTAGTGTTGAGTTTGTCCAGTGGCCTTGTCGAGAATTGTTGGGGTCGTCCCGGCTTTCATGCGCCCTCGTAAGTCCTCAAATCTGATGGATGCCGTTCCGCTCCTCATGCCAAACAGCCTATGGCAACTACAATGATCTCGTTCGGCAGGCATCGGCAGTTAGAGGCCAGAAGGTAGTGATTTGGGATTTCGAGTATGTGCTTGAGTTCAATGTGTGTGTCAGCCACGACTGATTGACTCAACTACAACAGTTCCGAGGATTCCATCGGCGCTACTCCTGCAGAAAGTGAGGCTAACTATGACGATGTGATCACAGAGCGTCCCAACACTATATTGGCCTTGAACCACGAGACTATCGGTAAGTATCTTGGATTTTGGAATCGAACGGTTGACCAAGTACAAAACGCACCCCAGAAACCACTGTGTAAGCTCACTGCGGTTTTGATTGATCATGATAAGAAATGATACACTTTCCCATGTAGCCATCAAGTCCTTCCTTACGCTATCAAGAAATTGCAAGCTGCTGGATATCGTCTTGTTTCTTTAGCTGAATGCGTCGGTCTCCCAGCTTACCAGAGCGTCGGCCCTCGTGGTACTCCTGATGTGAGCGATTCACAGAATATAAACTTTGTCCCTTCTCACAACTACTCAACGTACTAGGCTTCTTGGACTTGCTAAACGTGATTAATCATCACTTCCTGTCGTTACTCGCCTTTAACGATGATCGATCTTACGACCAAAAATGACATTTTACATATGCCGGTTTGGTTTCTCCCTTCGTTTTGCTCTTAGTAATAATTCGGACTCTTCGATACCTTTCAAATATCATTTTCTTGGGATCTTCTTTGTCGTTCTATTTTTACGGACTGGTGTTATGTGCGGCCAAAACTCTTGTTTGTGTTGAATAATCTGGGAAAAATGGAACCTTTTCATGCGGAGAATCTGAATTTACATTCTATTCGGCGGAGTTTTGAAGAGATATAACGAAATCAAACTGTCTGTCAGAGCTCGGCCCTGTTTGAGCAGTCAGCGCCGAACGTAACTCTTGATGCGGTATATAAGGCATGCTATGTAATTTCAACGGGGAATCAGAATACAACACGCAGGTCTCTTCTAGCTGTGAGTTAATTTACGTTCTATTCGGCGGAGTTTTGAAGAGATATAACGAAATCAAACTGTCTGTCAGAGCTCGGCCCTGTTTGAGCAGTCAGCGCCGAACGTAACTCTTGATGCGGTGTATAGGGCATGCTATGTAATTTCAACGGGGAATCAGAATACAACACACAGGTCTCTTCTAGCTGTGAGTTAATAAGACGGCTGACAGTGATGTCTGTCTGAGCCGTAAGTTGCAGACATCAACTTACTCTCGGAAAGTGAACGAGGAGTTCTAGTCGAAATTCAAAAGCTGATGACAATGAACGATTAGAAGACTGCAGTAACACTAGTTCGGGAGAAAAAGAGTAGCAATGAGGGTCAGGTAAGCAGTCGTGCTAGTAGCCGGTCGTCAATCAAGCCACTTCCCAAAAGCACATACTCCGGGCAAAACCCCATGGAGAAGGTATGAACGGGATATAACAGCTCTTCGAAGAGTCATATGGCCCCGGCATGTGTCATCATATACATTCAAGGTCGAAAGTAAGGAGAAAGGGGCTCACATAAAGATACAGATTATACTGGAGTGCAGGAGACCGATGAAGTTCGTCTACGCATCTTCGTCTTCTTCGTCAGTCAGCTCCTCTCCCCGCCGAATGCCGTGATGTCGATGATAACCCTCGCGACGAGCCCAGGACCATCCATCGGTGTAGGGCATAATGCGAAAAGGAATGAGAAGGGTATAAAATGGACTAAGGATGTCATCGTTGAGTCCGGAGATTCAAGGGCTTTGCAAGAAGCAGCACGCACTACCCGGCCTCCCCAATGTTGAAAAACAATTGCAAGTTTTGAATTCTCCTGCGAATAGAAAATCATAAAGCTGTTCTACAAGTAGAGGGGAGGAGAAGCACACACCCGAGATCATATGAGTTTACGAATGTCTGTGAAGGTAAAAGTTTGAGACGTCAAACCACCGAAGAAGTGGAGGTTTACCAACCTCTCCTCGCGACTTCGCCTTTTTGGTGTACACTTCATGGTCTTGCCCCTCTACAGCTGTCTCGCCATATGAGACGCTCCACATGTGGTATAAAAGCATAATCCCAACAGCCAGGCAGAGGACGGCAGCCAGCAGGTATATGATAATATATACGAGCGCAGGAACTCGGTATTCCCATTCAGTCTGCCGTAAACGAGTCAGCAGTGTCCTATAGTGTAACGATGAGTAGAAACGGACAAATGTAATGCCCAATGCGTCAACGAGCTGCTTATAGCCAAGGGCAGCGTAGCAGAAAGTGGACAGTACGAGATACGATCTAGATGGTTTCAGTTGGGACACGACTAATTGACCAGACGCACAAGAAGAGGACGAAATGACGCTCATTGTGCAGCCCCACGCATTGGTTTATCCCTGTTCAAAGATGAGGCAAGAGCACCCGATTAGGAGTATGAAGACGCACACTGCCGCAAATGAGAGGTTGACGGAGATCAAACACCAACAGGACTCACGGGGCAATGGTGATCGTACTTTAGGACACATCGTTTACAAATGCGACAGTGATGTGTTCGCTGACTACAGGTAAGCGATGCACGACGAAGACAGTAAGTCTACTCACTTCAGGTTTCGTTTGGCCACACTTGCTGCACTGCGTCGTTTCTGCTCGTGTGATATTCACAACCGACGACCACTTGACCCTCCCTATTAATGCTGTACCCTTTCTTGGTCGACTCCTCTTTGCCCATAGAATGCTGTGCCCTGGCTCTGCTGAAGGCTCGTCAACGAATCCGGGTGGAACAGTGCACACGTAGAAATAGTGCATGAACAGGTTTAACGCGATTAGTGAGCACACTGGTAGCGTAATGAGTTGAAAAGAAAGGCTAGGCATTATAACATCAACTGAGAATTTTGGTTAGTCAGTCAACTCGAAATGAAAGCCGTGACACGTACGTACAGAAACAGACTGCTCCCATTGTCATGAGAGACACAGCGAGCCCCACAAAGAATGGACCTGCTGCGCCAGTAATCTTGTCTCCAGCTCTTTCCAGGGCTTTAAAGCAGCGAAAAACAGTTCTTGAACACGAATTGACCATGGTGGTCTGGAGCAAGTTCTCTTACTTATGCATTGTGATCGTTGCATCACATCACGATGATCACTTTCACGAGATCAACAAAAAAATCATCAGTATTCCGGCGGATCACACTGCAGGCGCAAAAGTTGTGGAAGAGCACTGGATTTGTCAATTTCTTCCTTCATCGTTGCGCGAGACTTTTTTCGAAGTGCGTTCAGTGGAACACAAGAACCGTGTCCCTTGACTTGCATTCACTGGGTGCAGGGAAGAATGCTCTTTTGCAAAACAATGTAAAAACAGAGTAAAAATAATCTAATTGATTTCAAAATTTTATATGAATATTTTTGTCAAAACCATAGAAAAAATATTCTGATCTGATTGGTCAGTTCTGTAGTCACATGACAAGACTTATGTAATCATTAAGTCTTCTCGGTTTGACCTTTCCTATGAAGGTCTTTTCATTGGCTACAATATTTCTTTCATGGTTTTGACAAAAACATTCAAATAAGATCTTGAAATTAATTTGATTGTTTTTACTGTGTTTTCAGATTGTTTTGCAAAAGAACATTGTTTCCTGCATCCAGTGATTCTTTTTAAATCTTCTAACATGGGTGACTCAACTGGAATGCCCTGCTGGCTGTGTTGTGCCTGCCCTCATGCGAAAGAGACAAAAGTGTCTTCGTTTCCCGACTTGAATACGTATAGTATGGTTCCCAGGTCAACTTAACCTTCATTGTGATAGCGCAATGCAAGCTCTTGGAATGATATACTGCAGAGTCGCTCCATTTCCCTGATCAAGTAAACGTACAGCGGAACCTTGCGGAACTAAAGATTTCTCCCGGTTCACGGCCCAGTCTAACTTTAGTGTTACACCAACCCATTAGTATCGGCAAGACTTCCATACACTGTGATGACACGTTAATAAGGTCCCTGCCAGAAGCCATGTTCATGATCGATGTCGGTTTAAGTTCGCGTTGATATCGCAGTCCCAATTGTCTAAAGACCTTCCTGCCATGTCTTGCAACTGCTTCAACCTCTCCTCTCCGCGCGCTGTTGTCCCGCGGTTTCTTTTCTTTTTCTTACCCCTATGATGCTTGTTACCTGGACGTCTCTGTTCGCATTAGTTACACTTGCATCTGCGATACCCACCAGACGCGAGTTGGCCCGGGTTATTACGAAATGCACGGTACCAAACACAGCTGCATTGACTTTTGTGAGTAAAATATAGCAAGGTATCAGGAACTTTACTGACTTCGAGAAGGACGATGGTCCTTACTTCTATCTGTGAGCGTCCTTGTTTTACCGTTGAATCTTTCTCTGTCGCCCACACTATTGCTGTCAGAAAAAATGTAAGCGACACGCTTCGTGCGGCTGGCGCAACCGGGACTTTCTTTTTTAGTGAGTCACATGTCTTTCGAATTACTGGCCTAGCCAAGCTGACTCGCGTCACTTCACTTACAGATGGCCAAAATTGTGCGCCCTGATTTTCGCTGAATATCAAGTTTCGATTGAGTGTCCAGCACTAATCAACCTTCCGTACAGATGATTGCATTTACGCCCGGAGATCTGTTGAAGGTGCCGCGTATGCCTACTCACAAGGCCATCAAATCGGATCACACACTTGGAGTCATGCTCACTTGACAACACTCGATCAAACCGAGCGTGCGTCTTCATGAGAAGTCCTTATGTCATTGACTCGCCAGTTCTGAACTCGATCGTAGTTGTCTCTGAGTTTTCTCGCACCGAGGGTGGGTAACGGATTTCCACCAGCTTTACTCCAATTGAACCTCTGCAACAGATGCATTGAGGCAAGTCCTTGGCGTTGTTCCCGCCTTTACACGTTGCCGTACGTCTTGCTCATCGCTTTGACCTACTAATTGTTCACCAACGCACAGCCTACGGAGAATATAACGATCTCGTTCGACAAGTTGCATACGAACGTGGCCAAACCCTTGTAAATTGGGATTTCGAGTGTGTCATTCAAGCCCATCAAGAATCACTCTCCTGACTTGTCGCATTTCAGCTCAGGCGATTCGGTTGGAAAGACTCCAGAAGAGAGTAATAGTCTGTACGATGACGTGGCTAGCGAGCGTCCTAGCACTCTCCTAGCTCTCAATCATGAGGTCCACGGTAAGTTCGCAGTTGTAGTTCAGAAATTCGAGGTTTAACAGATTGCTGGCCGCTATGGTGCCTTTCCATTCCAGAAACAACTGTGTACTTATAATTTTCAATATTATGTCAATTTATACACATTGATTTTTCACTCATAGCACAGTGGTTTTGCCTCATGCGCTCAAAGTCCTTCAAGAAGCGGGGTATGTACTCGTGAGTGTAGCCGAGTGCTTGGGCATGGAACCCTATAACTACGAGGGTGATCCTTCCCCACGCGATGTACGCCTTCTGTTTCATTGAAAACTTTTCCCTAATGCAAAAGCATAGGCCTCCTGGATATGCTAAACCGGCCCTCCCGTCTTCTTTTAGTCTCGTCAGTCTCGCATTTATGTATGTTTTGAACAAAATTCTCCGGACTTCTATGATAAAGCTTGCCTCAATCTTTTATCTTTCCCCAATTAGCCACGCTCTTTCAACACCACCTTCCTTTCGAGTTTGCCTACGGTGTTCAATATCAGACATTCTTTGTAACGCTCTTTCAAAAATTACTTCAACTTTGCTCCATTTGTTACGTCGACGGTGGACAGTCGGAAGCGGAAGGACGACGCAGAGACTCCATGCTCTTGAGGTGGAGAGTGTGCAGACGAGTACACAAAATAATATGATTTACCAAAGTGACTTCTTGAAGGTGTTATCAAAACTATTTAGAGAAGATAGGACGACAGAGTGAGCTCATATGCCTACATCCGTTAGCACGGAGGAACGAAAATCGATATCGAGTTGCGGCAGCCCTGTCACTACTTTGGTTTCTTATATGAGCGGTAGGGTGGGCAGTTGGTCCGAGTAGTAGAAAAAGACTCAATGGGATCCCATACCAGTGTAACGCAGGTCACTGACATTATGGTTCGACCAGGTCCGAAAGCTCTGCACGATGAAGAGCGAGATGTTTGATGAGCATTTCTAACGACGAAGAAAAGCACCGGTCGCTACCGGGCGCCACTTCACACATATCTCATTATAATCTTCAATTTTGAGTCAATGTTCAGCATTTTGTACAATCAGCATAGTTACAGTTATCGTTAACAACTGATAAGTCTTCCAAATATTTTCCCCCAGTAAATGCCATGCATATCATGTCTTGTGGCAAGGTCGGAGAGGATCGTTGGAGCCTGAAAAGATGTCTACAAGAAAAAAAGACATCAAACTCGAAGCTAATGATGTAATGAGTGTGAATGAGGTAGAGGCAGAAGAGCGGGCAAGAGAATCAAAAGAAGGTATCATTTGCACTACTTCAAGACATCCTCAAAATCTTCAATGTTACTATTGTAACGAGCGTGATGGAGTACGCATTTTGGACCTGTTGACCCAATTAGGAGATAAAGAGAAGCGGGCGGTGGCGATGCGCACTGAAGGTGACAGCCTGTCTGGGCAGGAGGCGTGAATGTGAAACAGAAGAGAACGCCGCATTCGCTTGACCCAAGTTTCTCTAACTGAAACAGAAAAACAAACCTATAATCGGCGATGAGAGTTTCTAAGCGGTAGTCCTGAACTATGTCGCAAAGGAGAAAGGACCATATTTGTAATCCAACTACGCCAATTAGTAACGAGTTGGATATGTACAGTTACCCTATTCCATATGTAAAAGAGAGCCAACTCGAGTAGATTTGATTGTTTTACAACTAGTGTGATCAACCTGGTCACCGGTCTGCATTGTCTGTAGCCTCATGGGTATTGGCATTTGATCTTGATATGTCCCTCGGATTCAGGCCTCAAGTTCAAGCCCAAGTGACTCATAGACTTCTACTAATGGTTTAATCTGCATTTTTTTGGTTGCTGACAGACCAGTGATTGATCGGCCACCCATTGTCATGCTCCTGTGTTTCTTGTACACATCTCTTTGATGGAAAGATTGGTCACAGCACGCTCTGCAGTTCTGCCTTGGGGCTGAGTAAACATGACACATATGACAGGGACAATGACACATCAAATTACATTTTCCATACTGATTTCAATGGAATCAACCATAAACTGCGTGACTATAACAGCGCCTGCCTGCCTGCTAGGAAGCATCCATCGATCGCATTTCTATCTGTCGAGCATAGGTATTATCTATGGACCGATTAATAAGTAGTATCAGGCTACTACCAAGTGGTCTTGCGGAATGACGGACATTTTACTACACAACAGGCGTGGCAGGGAACTAACGAGAAAGAAAAGGTTGCATTACTTTAGAGTGATATTTGAGGACTGTTGCACGTGTCCATGATACATACATGTGATTTCCGAAGATGCATGGAGTCCTTGGAAAAAGAGTGATGTCCGTCAAAAATCTCGAGTATGCCATTCAATATTCTGATAGATCAAACAAAACTCTATATACTCACCTTCGACTTAACGTCACTCTTTGACCTTACAGGAGCAAAGAATTAAATTTAGGATTCGCTTCCAAGATATCAATCTGCGTCCGAGAAGCCTGTGAAAGGGCGCGCGCACATGGCGTCTTAGTGTTCATTGTAATCGTAGTCAATACAGTATCTATTTTAACTTGTGATGATGCGTGGAGACTTGGTGAATGAAGATTGACGACCCGCAGTATATGTGTAAACTTGGTGTGACTGAAAAACAAATGAGGCTTTTCGAGCTGAAGGCGACATCGGGGTTCCGCATGGATCGCACTCCCGATTTTCATTGCAAGTACAAAGTCGTCGCATCCCTTGGACACTCTAGAATAAAAGGAAGGATAAACTCAAGTCCTATCTGGTTGTTCCATTGGGTAGAGAGTAAGCCTAGGATGATCAATTCTGAATGGTTTCTCAAGTACTTCGATTTGGATTGTGTTACTGATGATAGGCAAGTATCCTGGCTGACCTATACTTAGTAGATCACCCTTTTCCCTCTATTTGTATTATCTCAAAAGATATATCCCCCATGACACCCCTGGTGTAGAGCTGATAAAACATGACACATGAAGCTTATTATGGGAATAGTGATAGGTTACCACATTGAATCCTGAATCATTGGAAATCGCCTGTGACATGACATGTCTGGGAAAATTGCGTTCCGAATACAAGCTGACAGATCCCCGCTTTTCTATTACTCCCTGGTGAACATGACAGCTCTTCTTTGCCAGCATGTATCAATGATCAGATTGCTCCTGTAAGAACTGTCTTTCCAATATTTGATGATCGCTAGGTGGGTATAAAGGGACCCTGTATGTCATTACACAAGCCCTTTGTTCAATACATCTACTTCAACCACCGACACCGATGTTCAACCTGGGGACTATTGGTGGTCCCTACCTTGCAGGTGTGTATTTTTTCAACCATAATGCCACCTTTCCCTCAATTTCCCTGTGATATAGCTGCCATGACCAACTTCGTGTATGGGCAAATTTCTTCAGTTTTTTGTTTGCCTAGCTTCCTTTTACTTAGACTTTTTGGCATTACTTGTTCACAAGTGGCCTATTATCTTCGCATATATTCTGATGACCATTGGTTTTTGAAATCAATTGTAGGTTACTGCCCTTTAAATTCCCACTTTACCAATTGTGAATTGGTGACAGGTTCTAGCATTGTTGTGAGTTTATTAGACAGTTTTTCCTATTAATTCTGAGCCATAATAGCATCATGGAGGGAACATATGTAGCATTCTTGGTACAGGGAGTACACCATGTCTACATCATGTGCAAGTTGCCCGAGAACATATTATCAGCCTTTATCATGCCTTGGTTAGTTTTTATGTTATGTTGTCTCCTATTTGACCTTTTTCTTCAAGGGGAGTTGCAGTACGTAGGACATTGACCTGGTCAATTTCAATATGAAGATTGACATCTTTAGTAGGCCTCTGTAACAATCACTGTATGTCCCTACCTCAGTCTCTTTCATAACTCTCATTACAGTGACTTTGAAGCTCACAATTACATCAACAGTTCAAAGGTAAGCACATACCACTGAGCTTCACTCCAGCTCTGGAGCCACTTTAAATTATCAACAGCTTCTATGCTTATAGAGTATATCACCGTGACTACCTTATTCCTCATCTGATAATAAATTGCCTGACTCTCTATAGTTAGCATTGGACATCGATGGCAAAAACCCCTGGTTGGCTTTATAGTATTCTCTTATTTATATTTCCTCTCCTCAAATGTTAATTGTGCTCTCAAAGCTGGTCACCTCTCTTGCCCAATTGAGTAAATTGATATGGTGTTTTGAGATACTTTTGCTGACATTTAGTCAGCTACTGGGCTGAGTGAGGCAACTCTATCATGTTTAGGCTTTCTGACTCTAATATATCATTTAGTAGGGAATGTTGCTGAGTTTGTGTCAACTCATTAAATTTCACAAAAGCCACTCAAGCATTCTAACAGGTATGGTAATGCCTCAGTGTTTGTTATGAGGAAACCAGTACCATGTGTAAGAATATTAGTTTCTCAAGGTGTATGCTTCACCTTTGCTTATCTCTAACAAAGATCACTTATTTAACCAGCTTGGTAATGACAATTACCTGTGATATAACCATTAGTGCATCCCTTGTCTTTTTTCTAAACAGAATGTGCAGCGGATTCAAATCGTAAGCTCTATATTGTTTTTGAAGCTAATAATTGTAGCATAGAAACATTATTTAGATCTGAGAATGTGATCAACTATTTGGTTGTCTTTAGGTAATCTTATTCTGATAGTATATTTTATTATCCTAATTGATTGAACATATAGTATCAGCAATGGACTTTTAACAAGCATCACTGCAATTTGTGTACTAATAACAGTATGTGACATTAGATGCATTTTTATTGTTGCTTGTTTCAATATTCATTTCTAGTATTACACAACTCCTCCTACAAGTATCCTTTCTGCTGGTGTGTTATTAAATATGAATAAAATTTCTATCTATTACTGTACTGAGTTTGTATAATAGAGTTACTAATTTAAGTAGCTTAAAGTGTAAACTTAATAAATCAGATCAAACTTGGTCTATTGTTAATATAGTTTATAATAAAAAAGCAAGCTGCTTACAAAGCAGCTAAATTATATATAATATATTAAGTTAATTATTAAATAGTAAATATAATTATAATTAACATTATATAGACTTGGCTATATAGCATACACTGCTACATACTCTTTGATTAGACTGGTATATAGCTTTAAATATTTACAATAGTTAAGCCATTGACAGATCTAGCATGGAAGCTATAGAGGAGTTCCTTGGTTCCTGAAATGAATCAGCTATAACATCATCTATATTATAGTCAAAGAGCTTGTCCTTAGTCATAGACTCATAAATTGTGCCTAATAGTCTTTTATAAGGTGAAAAATTTATGTAGTCTTGAAGTGGAAACATTATTACTTCTGCTAAGCATGCACTAATGCCTATAAATTCATATTCCTATAGGATATAATTAATACTACAAATTCAGATTGCAATAATATAACTTCATAAGCACCACTAGCAAAGTGCTGAAGCAGTTGAGGAGCTACTAGAGTACTTATATTTTTATAAAAAAGGATGTTGCATCTTAGCCCTACTTCCTAGCCAGAAATAAAAACACTTAACTTAATTAAGTGAAAGAGCATATTTTTCACTTATTGTTGATATATCCTTTTATTATAGTATTCTGACTTGAAGGTGTTGTCTGCTGCTTGCAAGTGGCTAATAAAGCAAGAAGATTTATTTTACATTAAATATGCATATAATTTATATCATTCATCATTGAACTAATAAAAACAATAGCCTCTGCATTGTGGAAGAACAATAATTCTGCAAATATATTATACCCATTATCTTTCAGCCTCTGCAAGAGATATTAGAGAATTAAGTCTTAATGGTGAGTAAGCTCTTTAGCTTATACTTTTTCTTTGTTGTATCAACTATATAACTGATTATTCAAGCTAATTTTGAATTGTTGTGGCTTTTCAAGCCATTGTAATAAAAAGAGCCTTGCTAAGCTTTTTATTAGCACTTTGCTTGGCTTTCAGTCTCTTTTTTCTATATTAAAAGCTTTTATGCTCTTAGTCAATACTTTTAAAGTATAAAAAGCCCTCAGTTACCAATGCCTTGGCTAAGATACTGGGCTTAGTAAGTGCAAATGCAGTGCTAAACTGAGGCAGTATGCTCCATACTTTCCATGGCTAAGAAGAAATCATTGTTTTTAGCACATTAACTATGCTTGAATAGTGTGCTGAGCTTATATATAGCAATAGAAGCAGCAGCTTCATCATTTTCATTACTATTTCTTAGGTTTACTTTTAGACTAGCACTAATTAAAAACTAACTTATTCTTCATACAATATATACTGTGGTTGGCCTCCAGCATTCTGTGGCAAGTAGCTGCTAGCCATTATTTATCAAGGTGAAAAACTACTTATAAGTGCTTGCAGAGGCTAATACTACTTTGCACTAGTTATTGTATATGTAATGCCACTTACTGCTTGCTTTATGGCAAGTATTCTGCCATCACTTGCTATTGCTGCTATTGCTGTTGCAGTTGGCTCCATTGAGGCACATTTTGAGTCTGTGGAGAAGCTATTTACCTCTTTCCCTCCTCTCTTTCAGCTGTTAGCATAATCAAAGGCAATTGAAATATTTGCTAATTTTGTATTTAATATTGCTGCTACTGCTGCTAGTTCTAGTTCATAGGCATAATGAAAGTAGTTCTTAAATGGAAGAGTTGTATTTATGCAGCAGATAAGTTAGTAATAAGGCAATTTTTTCTAGCAGCACTTTTAAAGGACTTGGGTGATGATCAGGTCTGCTTGATGGGCAGTGAAAATATTAATGGGCAGCAGTTTCAATTGTAGAAATGGTAAAAGCCAATTTAGAAAGCTTAAGGATTTCAGTGCAGCCTCTTTAACTAGCTTGTTAGTATATTTATTAAAGATAAAGTTGAGGTAGCCAGAGGATTAGTGAACCTGCAGTCAGATGACTCCTTATTTGTAAGAAAGTCTCATAGCATTTATATCAAGCATAGAGCATTTCTTTGATGCTTAATTGAAGTAGTCCTACTTATAGTAAAGTTATTCCATACTAGTGTGGATTCAGTCTAATATATAATGGGCAGAGTAAGGGTGCTAGTTTTCTAGTGCATATATTGCAGACTGGCTGTTGCTATCAATTATTGTTAAGCCTTTGAGTTGCTAGCTGAGCAAGAAGGAAAAGTAGAGGCCTAAAATGAATCTAGTCAATTTTTCTTTATAAACTATATATTTAGTGGCTGAGTCAAGGTGATATCTCAAAGAGGTGATCTTCTTACAATTTATATATAGCACTGCTGATGCACTTATGCCTCCACTGAAGCACAATTCATTGCAGTAAACTGCAGTTATTGCTTAGTCATGTGTTCAAACTATGGCTTCCAGAGTGAGCTCCTTTAAATCTGTGATGTGAGTGCTGAAAAAAGGCTTGTAGCTGGGGTGCCAGCATGTCAGAAAAATGGTTTCCATTTTGTTTAGACAAATATCTATATATTGAAAGAGATTGTATAGCAGTGAGCAGTGTTAGCAGACTGAGCAGTATGCAGCAGTGCAAATTGGTTTGTAGAGAGGGTGGGAAGGCAAGGGAGAAGAGAGTCACATTGCTGCCTTAATCAAGATTTTCCTAAAGAGAAGGCTAGTAGGCAATAAGTTAGCATGAATATCAATGACATTGTATATAGTAGTGCTTATTGCATTAATAATGGTCTATGCTGCAAACTTCTGGGCTGTCAACAGGTGTGCTATGATAATAACTAAGCCCATCCTCCAATGCCTCTCAACTAGTTTGCTAACTCCAGTGAACCAAATGTCCACTGCAAAGGTGGCATAGGTAAAGGCTAGAATAGCTACTGTGTTATAGAGTTAGCATATCTACTTGGAAGGCATATTACTAGACATTCTTGAGAGCCTGGCCACCTAGCTTATTTATCAAATCACTATTATAGCAACTCTATGGGCATATGCTAATTATTATAACTTCAAGTTAAATGTTATGCTGAGGTATTTATAGGTCTTGACAGAGATGACCATGTATTTGATTATGGATTCTCTAGGGAAAGAGCTGAAGAGTGTCAGTTCAGATGGTAAAGTATTGTAGTGAGAGCATGGGAAGTCTATAAAAGCAAGTTTTAATAACTTGAAGGAGAATTATAGGAGATAAACTATGTAAACTCACTATTAGCATGTTTTATAATATTCTTGATGATTGTATGTGCCTCTGTCAGAGACTTGGCAATTGCAAGAAACATGATATTGCCAACAAACCCTGAACTGAGTTCACTTCTGCTGCTGAATGTCACTGCTTCTATAAGCAAAGTATTATAAAAAGCATAAAGTAACATTGAAAGAGGGCAACTTTGGATAGTCTCATTGAGTATTATGATTAAGTCTGATATGAAGTCATTGAATTTCAATCAAGTGTACCTGCCAGCTAGCATGTAGTCAATCAGACATATATATGCCCTAAGTACACCTCTCTCATATATGTTGTGTAGTAGATAGTGCTTATCTGTATTAAAAAACATGCTTTGTACATTTAGAAAGAGCATTGTTGCAATTCTCCTACTATATCATGCATCTTTAATTCTTGAAACCACCAGATGTATAACATCTACTATATTCTTGCATAGAATAAGAATAGGAAGAAGAGAGGTGGGTGAAATGATAGAGTAAGACTAGAGAGAAAAATCAGAAAGATTGGGAGGTC
This sequence comes from Termitomyces heimii, assembly GCA_003313675.1. Classification (NCBI taxonomy): domain Eukaryota; kingdom Fungi; phylum Basidiomycota; class Agaricomycetes; order Agaricales; family Lyophyllaceae; genus Termitomyces; species Termitomyces heimii. The sequence goes on from QLON01006254.1 coordinate 54,043, forward strand.
AGAGCTGAGTCAAGTCTAGGAAAATGAAAAATGGATGGAAGAAAGAACTGGGAGAAATAGAGATGGAGATGGATGTGATAGATAAGACAAGGCTAGAGGTGAAAAGAGAGTTTGAGAAAGAAGAAGAGATTGATTTAGGAAGAAGATGGGACAAGATGAATAGGAATAGAAATACAGAAGAGACTGAGAGCAAATGAAAAGACTAAAGAAGTGTGAGCAATATCAAGGCTACTGTACTGACTATGGAGCTACTTCTTAAGTATCTATGAAATGTCTTGGACTTTGAAAGTAATTGTGCACCAGAGAAAATCAGGCCTCAGCATAATCAGGTGGCAGAATGATTAGGCAGGAGTTGAAAGCTGTGGAGCAATTATGTGGAGCAGCATTCATGTAGTGTCAGGAGTGATTTGGCTCTGTTGGAGAAGTTGGGCATTGTCAGATTGTCAAGGAGTGGTGGTTATGGGAAAGCTTGGTGATTTTGGTGATTGGATCAGTAATAATTGGGTATTAGAAAAGAAGGGAGTGGAGAGTTAGTGTGGTTATACCTGGGAGAGTGTGGTGGGGTTGTGACAAATGTGACATGAGGTGTGACATTGCACTCAACTATTACTGTGACAATTACTTGATGTGACTGCCTTTACACAAATGCAAGGCCTTAACTGAGTAGAATGAGGTTGAAGCTGTATCTAAGCATTTAATGTTGAGAAATCAAGCCTCGACTAAGCAGTGCAAGGTTTAAGCTAGATCTATGCATTAAATTTTGAAAAACAAGGCCATAAGTGAGCAAAGCAAAAATGAGGCTAGATCTAAGCATTGAATTTTGAAAAACAAGGCCTTGACTGGCATGCTTTGACTGGCACGCCGGAATAATTGCATGCTCTAAGTTTGGTATGCATCTTGCAACTCATAACTTGTTAATCAGGTCTTGTCTTAGAACCTCTGGTTCTGACTTGACCCCCCTCTAATTCCCAGCCTCCTACAAAAACACCTGAAGCCCTAGATCAAGTCCATTCCCCCAGGACCACCCCTCCCCTATCCATGTCTTAAACCTTGGAGTCTTAGCCCTGGAGCTCCAGACACCTGAGTATCTGTAGATCAAGTTTGCCTTGTAAGGGTGTTGCTTTCCCGGAAAGCCCCTGACTCAGCGGAACCTGATATAATATCAAGACTCCCTCCTTACACTGTTCTTAATGGCTATATATACTTACACCTACTACCTCATGGGCTACCAGACTGACCCTTATGAGCATCTGGTCCCAGATCATTACTCCACACAGATCCCCCACCCCACCTACTCACTCCTTTCATACAAACCACAATATCTCCACTGCCACTGGGCCTCTGACCCATCTTTCTATAATCTGGGGCCCTTGGTCAGCCAGGCCCCCCCACCCAACCTAGCTATGGCATAACCTGTGGAGGTCTCCTCATACCAGAGCTTCCCCGGGGGCCTGCCAGAAACCCCACCAGTTCCCAGCAGACCTTGCCTGGTACCCCCCAGTGAGGGCTCCTTTGCACTCACCCCCTATTATGGCTACCAGTGCCCTGCCCCCCAACCCCAGGGCCCTCCCAACTATAACTACCCCCCTCAACACTACTTGACCATTGCCCCACCTGCTAGGACCCCTTCCTTACCCATAGGATGACGATGCCTCAAGGAGTATGAGTGGCAGTGAAATGAAGTACTATGCTTACTCAGGATTTCACCAGAGGACTTTGTGAGGTAGGCAAGGGTGCTACTCACAGATTTTGGACATAACAACTTTATAGGCACTCCGGAGGAATGGGCCCATTGCTTGGTCGAGTTCAGGGATTGCCTCACATAAGGAGAACTCCTGGAGCAGACTATGGTAATGTATAGACACAATACAATCCTCTGCGAAGAATTGCATCAACTGCTCAACAAAGTCTACACATCCCCCTCTCCTTGACCCTTTAACAACCCTGCAGATCCAAGTTGCTCAATTCACATTCAACGGGAATCCCCAGAACCCGCTCCGGCAGCCTCCATGGTCCTCACTTTGGGGCAATGACAATGGGAAGAATGATAAAATGCCTTAGCTATACTGTGGTCCCTCAATCCGGCAGAAGGACTATTCAATCAGCCTGCCACCTACATAGTAGGTTTGTCAACTTGCCATAGGACTAACTCTGTCCCTAGCACTTTCAAGGCCTAGGAACAGCCTCAGAAACCCCTAAAATTGCTTCCACAAATAAACAACACCTGACACCTGCCCCTGACAAGCTCCAGTAGACCCTAGGTGAACACTACTAGCATAAACAACATGCTATGCTACATCGATGAGCCCACATGTGGCAACAACAAAAAACCCCCTGCGCCTGCACCTGCAACTGTCCCAACACAGCCCTCCATGTCTGCCCTAGCCCCTCCAGAATCCAGCTTCTGCTGTGATCCACCACCTCACTTCAACCTACAGAATCCTCCACAACCTCCGATGCAAGCATGACTCTCTCGGGTTGAACATCCTCTGCATGATTTAGCACCTGACCTGGCACCCAGCCCTCCTCAAACTAACCCAACACCACCAAACACCCACCAACCACCTCTGCCACTACCTGCATGGAGACCCAGGCCTCCTCCCAGTCAGAACAAACCCCCTTGAGGCAATGGACCTCTTGGGCATAGACTCCCAGGTGAGCCGCCCAGAGGAGGCCCTCTAGGCAGGTGGGGTCTCACCCTCAGTGCCTTCCCTCCACAAGGAGGAGGGGGTAACCATTACTACTACTACTATAACACCAGCCCCCCTCCCCACAACAGCACTGAACCCAATAACGTTCACAATGCCCTCGCCTATGAAGGGCATCTGGACATTCAAAAACTCAATGCATTCATGGGCTAGGACCCCCGAAAATGGCATACATTCCTCACCCAATGTCTTAATACATTTCAAGCAAAGCCACTCACTTTCCAGGTTGACAGCTCCTAGGTGGCCTTTGCCACCTTGTACCTCTAGGAGATTACCTTTGACCACTACACCACCCTTATCCAGCTTGACTCCAACAATCCAGCACTCTCTCACTAGCAAGCCTTCGTCAATGAGTTCTCCAGAAAGTTTGGAATCTATGATACTGTGGCCAAGGCCGAGGACAACCTCTTCAACCTCCAGATGTGCTTCAAAGAACGCTTCACCACCTTCATCATATGTTTCAAAAAGGAAGCTTATGAGACAGGTTAGAATTACAGTGCCCTCTGATGTACCCTCTGCCATGCACTGCCACAATGTATCAAGGACATCCTCCAACTCACCCTAAAACAACCCTCTTATAATGAATACAAGGCCTTCATCATGCAAATCAACCAACAATATTAAGAAGACCACAGCAAGTACTCGAACTCCTGAGCCTCCTGGAACTCCAGGAGAAGAACTCCATAGTTCTCCAGTGAAAACCCCAACTCCCAAATCCAAAGCAATAACCCTCCCACATTCTCTGACAACAGACCCTCAGTAAGTCACAGCCTACCCAATGCTAACCCCAGCAGCAGTGCCCACCCCCAGGCCTAACTCAACACCACTGTGGCCACCAATGACCTGGGTGACCCGCCAAGCCCTGAGGAACTCCTGGAGGACCCTGAAGGTCCCAACTTCACTGATGAACAGGATGAAGAGGCCCTCTGGGCCAATTGGCTCCCAAAAAAGGGATGACCCTAGATTGAGGTTCCAAAGGATGTACAAGAATGACGGAGGAGGGAGGAGATTTGCATACTCTGTGATGAGAAAGACCACTTCATCTCCAAGTGTCCCCAATGACAGGTTATGAGACATGCCACCTGGACCTTTGAAGGGAAGGATGCCACCTATGAATATTCAGAAAATGACTCAGTGATTTAGACCCAGAAGACACCCTAAATCATGGAATTGACCCCAACATCTTCTCTGCCCCAGTCTCACATCTCCATTCCATGACACTCACATAGGACACCCTTATAGCTTACCTACCTTCCCACTCTTTGCACTCCCTCCTCCTCAAAACCTGCCTTACCCCCTCCGGAACCCCCCTCAATACCCTTGTCAACAGTGGCACTACAGACAATTTCATTGATAAAACATAGTCTACCCTCACCCCAGAACCCACTCAACAACTCCTGGTCCTGGTGCAGCTCTGCCTCTTCAATGGAGATACCTCTATGATAGGGGACGTCACTCACTTTGTGCATATGCCCGTTACTTTTGCCAATGGACAGACTCATACCCTCCAGATGTTTCTGGAATCCCCCTCAACACCCTTGTCAACAGTGCCTCCTCTGGCCCCATCCTTAGGTCTCACTCAGGATGTGTAACCCTAGACAACAATTACAAGTTTACCTCTAACTTCCTGGTTACACAACTGCATGAATTAACCCCAATGGTGCTGAGACTACTCTAGCTACATAACACAAATCCCAACATCAATTGGAGAGTGCTCATGATGACCTTCCCAGGACTTAAAGACCACCCCTCAACTACTGTGCACCTCCAGGCCCTGGGAAGTGATCCAGCACCCTACACCCTCGAAGCAGCTGCTATACCCTCCAGCTATACTCCACCAACACCTGTCCAAACTCAAGAGGCCCCCACTTGACCCCCAAATATTCCTTGGAACAGATACAAAGAGCCGAACTACCTGGACTGGTCCCAAACATGCGCCATACCCACTTTAGCCAATGCATCTGCAACTCCAATTGACCCAAATACATTTGACATTAGGATCATTGGAGCCGCCCCCTTTGCCCATTTCATGAGGGATGGGGCCCCTATGTTTCAGCTGCACACCTCACCTTCTCCCCCAGAAAAACACCTATGAGAAGATGCTATCCCCCCAGAAAGAAAAACCAAGGAATAGATCCTCTGAGAAGTAGTTCCCCCGGAGTATTACAAATTTGCTGACATATTCTCCAAAGGTGATGCTAAAGAAATTCCTCCTCACTGCCTCTACAACTATATGATCAATCTTGAGGAAGGGACCACTCCCCCTTTTGGCAAGGTCTACAACATGTTGGAAGTTGAACTCTGGGCCCTCAAGGACTACCTCAATGAAATGCTCAGGAAGGGATTCATCTAACCCTCTGCCTCTGCCACTGGAGCCCTGGTTCTATTCACCAAGAAGAAGGATGGTTCACTTCAACTTTGTGTTAACTACTAGGGACTCAATAAGATCACCAAGAAAAACCACTACCTGCTTCCGCTCATTGGTGATCTAGTTGACTGACTCCACAGTGCCAAGGTTTATATGAAAATTGACCTCTGCTCTGGCTACAACAACATCCACATTGCTCTGGAACATGAGTGGAAAACTGCATTCCACATGCGGTATAGTCTATTTGAATACCTTATAATGCCCTTTGGAATGACTAACTCTCCCGCCACATTCCAATACTTCATGATCAACATCTTCCATGACATGAGTGACATTTTTGTGATCATCTACCTAAATGACATCCTTATCTACTCCAACTCAAAGGAGGACCACTGGAAGTATGTCTGGCAGGTTCTTGAATATCTTTAGGAGCACAACCTCCATGCCAAGCCTGAGAAATGTTCATTTTATACAGAAGAGGTTGAGTATCTCAGCGTTATTGTGTCCCCAAATGGCATTTGCATGGACCCCCACAAGGTCAAGGCCATTGTCAACTGGCCACAACCCTGGAATGTCAAGAAAGTGCAGTCCTTCTTGAGTCTCACAAATTTCTACTAGAGGTTTATAAATAACTACTCCAGTATCACAAAACCCCTCAACTGGCTTACATGCAAGGATATGGCATGGAACTGGGACAGTAGGTGCTAGAGTGTCTTTAACTTACTCAAGGAGGCCTTCACCACCGCCCTTATACTCTGGCACTATAACTCTGCCCTGCCAATCATCCTAGAATGCAATGCCTCCAATTATGCCATTGCCAGAATCCTCTCACAGATGGAAGCCAATAGTGGGGAGCCCTGGCCAGTTGCCTTTTACACCTGGTCCATGATCAACACTGAGCTCAATTACAATATTTATGATAAGGAGCTCCTTGCCATTGTCAAAGCCTTCAAATAATGGTAAGCTTACCTCAAGGGAGCCCAATACCGGATCCAGATCTACTTGGATCACAACAACCTACAGCACTTCACTATGACTAAGCAACTCAGCTGACGGCAGGCCTGATGGTCTGAGATCCTCTTGGAGTATGACTTCACAATCCAGTACTATCTGGGACAACTTGGAGCTAAACCCAATGCCCTCACCCAACAACTGGATGTCTACCCCAAGAAATCGTTTAAGGTAGAATGCAATGCGTTCAATCATTGCATGGTGATCCCCCCTGAACATCTGAATGCCATACTAATTTTGAATGATGAAGAAATCCTGAGCCAGATACACCACACCCCCTGGGACAAGTATTTCATCAACTATAACCCTCACAACCCCCCCAATGGAACCAACCAGGATCCTGCTTTCTCCTTGTCCCCTGATGAAAAACTCCTCCTCTAAAATGGCCACATCTACATCCTGGATCATGCCCAACTCTGCTATGATGTTCTCCACCAACACCATGACCACAAGCTTTAGGAATATCCTGGAATATGTAAAACCCTCCAGATTATCTCCCGGGCTTACTTTTGGCCAGGGTTAAGAAAGGACATGACCTGCTACATTCGATTGTGTGAACCCTGCCTCTGGGCCAAGGTCCCCCAACACCAGCCCTATGGGCTCCTGAAACCCCTGCCAGTCAGACGATGCTCCTGGTCCTCCATATCCCTGAATCATATCATCGAACTTCTGGAATCAGAAGGGTTCAATGCCATCCTTGTTATTGTGTGTAGGCTAATCAAGTAGGGCATCTTCCTATCCTGCCACACCACAGACACCACCCCAGACTTTGCCCAGCTATTCCTTGAGCACGTCTTTACCAAACATGGACTCCTGGATGATATTGTCTCCAACCCGGGCTCACTCTTTGTATCCAAATTCTGGACTTCCCTATATAAGGCTCTGGAAATAAAAGCCAGTCTCTCCACCACCTACCACCCCAAAACCAATGGTCAAACCAAAAAAGTCAACCAGTCTCTTAAGCAGTACCTCCAACTATATGTCAACTATCTACAGGATGACTGGCACACTGAGCTCCCTCTGGCTGAATTTACCTACAACAATATGCCGCACTCTGCCACCAGGGTGACCCCCTTCTTTGCCAATAAAGGATATCACCCCTGACTGATGTTCTTGCTCTGGGATATCCCATTGCATGCTACTCATGAGGTCACCTGGGATCTTCGATCCCTTCATGCATTCTTCCAGGAGGAAATTGACACCACAAACTGGGCCTATGTAAAATATGCCAACCAGAAATGGGAAGACACCCCCGACTAGGCCCCTGGGACAAAGGTATGGTTAGATCGACACCACCTCCACACCTGCTGGCCCTTTCCAAAGCTCAATCACAAGCACTTTAGTCTATTCAAGGTCTTAAAGAAAGTTTCATCCTACACCTATAAGATTGAGCTCCCCCCAGGACTTAAAGGTCTGCACCTAGTGTTTCACATCTACCTCCTGGAAAGACACCCCCTGGACCCCTTTCCCAAGTGATGCCCTGAACTCCCTCCCCCAGTTGAGGTTGAGGACAAGTACCACTATGAGGTCAAAGACATCCTCGACTCTCAGAATATTCATGGATGACCCCACTTCCTCATATGATGGTGTGGGTACAGCCTGGAGGACAACACTTGGGAATTGCACCAAAATCTCAATGGCGCCCTTGACAAACTCTGGAACTTCCAGCAACATCACCTGAGAAATGACCCTTCAGGAGGCAGGACTCACAGATGGCAGTAGCAAGCATAACTCCTGCCTCTGGGTTTAGTAAGAATTCAACTCCCATGTATACCTTTTGTTTCCCCTCTTTACAACCTTACCTCTCTTATAGTTCTTCTCTGCAGTAGCACTCCAGAGCCTGGGCAAGGTGCTTTTCTAGTTTCTCTACCCCCTTACTTACACTGTCTTTCAACTCTGGGAGACAAGTTATATACATCCTACACATACACTAATTTACAAGGAATAGCAATACACATATACTAAATGATAGACAGTGACAAGAAAATAGGGGCCCCTAGAGTTGGGGCCCTGAACTACTCTTACCTAACTTATAGATAGTGGCAAGAAACTCTGAATGATCCTCACCTTTCCCCCCCCTTTGGCCAGCCCCAGAAACCCTCCTCCACCCCCCCCAGACTGTACTCCCACCATACCTATTCTGCCAGCTAGTCCCAGGATGGGAGCTGTTTACCCTTGTCTAGAATCTGCTCAAACTATGACCCCAGAGCTGGGACATTCCTCTGGCAGTGAGCTGTCACCAGTCTTCCTAGCAGGTCTAGGCTATGCTCCACCCTGAGATTCCTTGCCTCTGTTGGCAACCCCTCCCACAGAGACGAGAGTGCCACAGCAGCCCCATCTAGGAGCAAGGTGATGCTTCCAGGCCTAACCTGGGGACATCAGTACTGACCTGACTATAAGAAGGCACTACTCACTAAGAGAGGCCATATGCTCAATGACCACATCCTCATACAGAGCCTTAATCAGCCCCAGACTCAACGAATCTGGGCACAGGAGCCCTGCCTGAACACTGACCCTCACTTCTCCCAGCTCTGGGACAGCCACCTCGTAATCCCCCTCCAGCTCCCTCCAGCATGCCGCCTCCTCCCTTGCCCCTTCCTCATGCTCTTCCCTCTCCCCCCTCGCCTCAACACCTAGTGGCTGCCTAGATAAGAGGGAAAAGGTCGCCAGAGAGAGGCACACTGGCAAAGCCAGAGACAGAATCTCTGCGGGCAGCCTCTTAAAAGGCCTTGGGGAGGGACTAGGCGATACCTGCCTCTTCCCTTTATCCAGGCACCCCCCATGGCCCTTGCAACTGCCAGTCCCGGCCTGGGTTACCTGACAGATGATCAGGACTATGAGACAAGATGGCCCCCTGGCTCCCCGAACCCCCACTAGATGCCTTTGCGAGCACCTCCCCCACTGGCTCCACCACCCAGTCCCACTCCTCAACTCCCATCCTCTGGGTGATTCCCCCCAGTGGCCACCCCTGCTTCTGAGAAACACAGCGCACCCTTCACAGCACCGACATGGAATACTGCTTGTGATTGAGGCAGCATGCCTCACACATGGCCATGTTCCAGTGGGATAAGGGGCCTGGGACCTTAAATAGGCAGGGGACCCATTGCCGGACACAGTGCTTGCACTGTGCCAAAATCAGCAAAGAGACCCAAAGTAGGAGATCACTTACTGGTTTATTGCTCACACACCAGGTGTAAGCAGGCAGACCCCAGAGCCTTTCTAGGGCCTCCCTAAATTGCTCCTATGTTACATTCGCCCACACAACATGATGACTCTCCAGGACCTCTGAAACGGCCCCTATTGCCATCCCGGAATGATGGAAGTGGGGGGCAGACAGCCGAGAGTGGAAAGAGAGTTGCAGATGGGGAGGGAGGACAGTCTTCCATGCAAAGGTAGGCATGGGGCAACTCAGATGGGGCTCCGGAAGGATACTGGGGCCTATATTGGGGGCTGGCTGAGACCCACCTCTGGAGCAGGATTATTGCATTATTCTGGAAAAGGAAGGTCAGTTGTAACAGACAAACAATGCAGCAACACTCACATTGAGCGAGCACAGCCATATATGTGTTGTATTGCACATCCTGAGCCTCCCACACAATCAGGGGGGCCACTTTGTTAGTAGCTGGGGGCATCAGGGAATGCGTCGGCATACACAACATAGTTGAGTTAATAGTAAAAAAAATTTTTTGAATATGTGGCAGATTAGGTGCCGGATCCCACAATTAGATCCTGGACTGAACCACCAGTTACGCATGCCTCGGAGGATCTCAGCGCTGAAGGGAGGGTGATGTCATGACCCCCTCCAGAGTCCCCCGGGACAGCCCCAGAACTCCACCCAGGACTCTTTTTCATCAACCCCACAATATGCCCTGCCCCATTGATGCCAGTTACACACACCTCAGAGGATCTCAGCGCTAAAGGGAGGGTAATGTCATGACCCCCTCCAGAGTCCCCTGGGACAGCCCCAGAACCCCACCCAGGACCCTTTTTCATCAATTCCACAATATGCCCTGCCCCATTGATGCTGCCATCAACTCACATTACAACTGCCATCAACTAACCCCCAGAAACCTTGCATCATGGATTCCGGGATTGACTGCTGGCAACAATTGGATTGTATAGCCCACTCCTGGCCATTATGCATTACGACTCCTTTTGCGCCAATTGATCACACACCCCACATGTGCAATCCAAGTATACAGTCCCAGCCCACTACTCAATGTCTCCCAGAACCCATCCCAGACCTCCCGGAACCCCAAGACCCGACTCTGTAGTACTTATAGTGTAGTTCCCCATTGTACTTGCTAGTCTTAATATTACCTGAATTGTTGCATGCTCTTTTGTTTGACTAGTATGCACTGACTGACATGCTTTGACTGGCACACCAGAATAATCACGTGCTCTAAGTTTGGTATGCACCTCGCAACTCATAACTTATTAACTGGGTCTTGTCTTAGAATCTTCAGTTCTGACTCAACTCCCCTCCAATCCCCAGCCTCTTACAAAAACACCCAAAGCCCTGGATCAAGTCCATTTCCCTGGGACCACCCCCCCCCCCCTGTCCACATCTTGAACCCTGGAGCCTTAGCCTTAGAGCTCCAGATACCTGAGTATCCATAGATCAAGTCCACCTTGTAAGGACATTGCTTTCCCAGAAAGCCCCTGACTCAGTGGAACCTGATAATTACATGCATCAAGGTAAGCTAGTATAGCTTGCCAGGGTTTAATATGAACTGGCTAAGTGATGTTATTGCAAATGTGATATCGGGGCAAATACCAATCTGAGCATATATCAGAGAACCCAAGACTTTGCAGTATGGCTTATCTTTCATATATATATGATCTTCCTTAGTTGCTGGGGCCTGAAAACAGCTGAGTACTATTTCAGGCAGTAGTGGAGTATACTTAGGTGTGCAATCCATTATACTGTACTTGATCAAGGTTTGTTTCAGGTATTCTTTCTGATTGAGCATGGTAAGTTTTTCTTGCTTGTTGCATATAATCTGTATATTCAGAATGAATTTGATATCCCCCAAGTCCTTAATCTTATATTTCTCCCCAAGTTCTCTTTGTGCTCTCTTTGCCTCCTCCCTTCAAGATAACATGCCAGATGTGTCATCTGTATATATGCTTGTCACTGTCCTCTCCTCTTCTCTTTCTCTTAACTGGACTGACTAGTCTGCCTCCAATTTCTTGTATCCTAGCCTCTTCATTTCTTCATTGAGAGTATACCACTAATTATTAGCTCTATCTATTGTGCCATAAATTGCCTTATCCAAGAGTGATACTAGAGTCTTCCTATCATCCTCATTGTTGTGCACTGTACTTCTCCAAATCCATTTGCCTGCATTAATATTAATCTGATATACATCACTAAAGCAGACCTTGTAACCCTCTAGCTGCTCCATTAAGATGGAGACTTGAGTTAGTGCATTAATGTATGCACTCATGTAATCCACTTACTACATCTCATAGTCCATTATAATTTTTACTGCTAAATTCATTTGAAGTAACTTATACTTCACTACTGATGCATAGGTGACAAAATAATCAATGCCAGGTATTTATGAGAACTCTTTTGTGATGAAGCATCATGCCTTTTGCCTAATCACCTTGCTATCTCTGTTATACTTTAATGCGAAGACCCATTGGTTCTTCATCATCTGCACATTGGCTGGATGTTTCATGAGGAGCTACACTTTTCTCTCCTTCATATATTCCATCTCTTGGTCTATGGGGCCATGCCAGAGGTCAGAATGCCTCATTGCCTTAGAGTACAACTGGAGTACTCATGTCTCATTAGTATCTAGGACATGCATTAACAGAGTGCTAGGCATACTTGCAAATGTCTCTTCCTCACTCTCAGAGCTATCAGAGCAGTTGAATAGGTTCAAGTTGCATAATTCAAGGGGAATTCCCTTTCTAGCTGCTTAATATGCAGATCATTGGGGCTCAGCCTGCTCTGTGCTAGGTACGAGTGCCTAATCACTTATGCCCATGGCTTGTGTCTTCACAGGTAATGTGGAATTGGCCTCAGCAATAGTTGGCACATCAATAATGTTGTATAAGTCAGTTAGCACCCCTGTCTGTCCATTAGGCAGCATCTGGTGGGCTGAACCCTCTTCAAAGATTATATTGTGTGACCTGAACATTCTACTGGTCCTTCAGCTGAGAAGCTTGAAGTTATCACACTCAAAATACCCCACTAGTACAGCTTTAATTGAACACACATTGAGTTTGCTAGCCTCCTCCTCTCTTGGCACCTTAGCATATGCCACACATCTAAATGGACAAAAGTATAATACATTGGGTTTTGAACTGGTTCTAATCTTATATGGTGTCTTCCTAGGATATTGCAAGCTGGAGACCAAGTCCAGCATATATACTACCATAGTGGCTGCCTCACCTTAGTAATGGGCTAGTAAGCAGGAATTACTCAGCATACTCTTTGCCAAGTTTAGGATGGTGCAGTTCCTATATTCTGCAACCCTGTTTGCAGTGGATGAGTATGGTGCTGTTATGGTATAAATGATTCCACACTTCAGGCAATATCTATTCCAAAGCTCATTATTGAATTCAGTTTCACCATCAGTTTGAATTGCCTTCACCTGCCAGCCCCACTAGTTTTTAGCTCTTACATCAAAGGCCTTGAGGCATACCAGGGTTGTCTTCACTGCTTTGTTTATTAGGAACCAGATGGCACACTCCACTCTGCCCTAATCTATTGCTACAAGCATCAATGATTTACCTCTGGTTATTTAGACTTGAGAAAGTTTCCACAAGTCAAATGCAACTCTCTCATAAGGCATAGCCTCTGGCTTGATCTGCTCATCAAATGGTCAGCATGTATGTTTACTCATGATGCAATTTTTGCATTGCCCATTAACTGATAATTTTGTCATTATCAACCCAGTCACTATATTCTTGCAGATTATTTTGCAGAGTGTACTCTCTCCTACATGAGCAAGGTGTCAGTGCCATGGCTCAAAGTCAGTTGGGTGTGTCAATGAGTAAGCTAATAGTATACTTGAGGGCTGGGTAAATGTTACCATGAATATAGTTCCCTCCATCTAGCAATGCATGAAAATTTTACTATTAGAGGCTGTCAAAACAGCTTCCTCATTCTCAAGGCCAATCTTTACTCCCTTTTTAACAAGGAATCTGAGGAAGATGAGGTTGTGCACCAGATTGGGTGCATGCAAGGCATTTTCAAATGTTATCTCAATAAGTTCCCCATGACACATCATCCACTTTTATACTTGTCCTAACCCTAAGATTTAGAATTTCTGTCCCTTGGCTGTTACTCCTATAGCATCTGCTGGACTTAGTGGGTTGTACAAGACAAAATCCATGCAATTCATGAAAAAATGCCAACTTGCTGCTGAGTTGGCATATGTGATGATATTCTCCCCAATCATTGCATTAGTTAGGGTTGCAAAAGCAAGACAACACATATTTGCCACATTGTCAACTGAGATGACATCTGTGGCATTTGCTTGTGGGGTAGGTGCTGGTGCCTGAGTGGTGCCTGGTGTTGTGGATGTAATATCTTTATTCCTATGCCACCACTCTGAATACTGTCCTTCCATCCCATCACTCTTTTGGAAGCACTTCTCCTTTGTGTATCCAGTTTGGCCACAGTTATTGCACTTCAACATCTTGTCATTCTGGGTTGCATTGGTCTGGGTTGCCAGCACATGTACAGAGTTCACTGGGGCTATAATGGCAGATCTATAAAGTAAGAGGGCATGTGTCATAAGTCATACAATGACCTCAGTGAAGGTCTTCATATTGAACAAGGCTCCTATTACTAGTGCCCAAGTGCTGGACATGGACTTGATGATGTACACCTTAAAATGTTTATCATCTATATCTGCTCTCTGATTGTTGGCTCTAGCCCATGCAGTGCAAAGTGCTCTAAAGTGTGATTCAATATTTGTGCCATCTTTGTACTTGATGGAGTTAAGTTCCTCTTCTGCCTGGAGGAGCTCTAAATCTGACTTTGTGTCATGCAGTGTTGTGAGTGATGTTCAGGCTCCAGTGGTGCTACTGTCTAACTTAACTCCAGCACTGATGGAATTGATGATATTGAGTACAATCATACTGTGGGCATAGGCATCTCATTGTTGCCATTTGTCTGGTGTAGGATCAGCAGCTCCCCACTATGTAGTTGATGTGGTTGAAGTGGAGGTATGTAAGGTGCCACCTTCCTTCTTCAGCACTGGATTTCTGATTTTGCCTTCTAGGTAGTCTTATAAGCCACATCTGTATACAGTTTTCATAATTGTCATTTTAAATGCTATTCAGTTTGACCCATCAAATTTTTCCTCTGCAGGGAGTAGGAATAGGGCTGGGTTTGACATGGTTTTAGTTGGTTTCATGGGTCAGAGATTTAGTAAAATTTCTGTGAGTTGTCTATTTTACTGAGTGGCTATAGGGCTCATAACCTATTTTATATCAGACTTAGTCAGTTGGTAAATGACAGTATTGAGCAATCTAAGTACCTGTTTTATATCAGACTATAGTCAATATTAGTTATCTGGTTTGGTATTATTAGGGATATTTTGGACATACCTCAGTCAGTTGGTAAATGACTGAAGTATGCATGCATCTGGTTCTGATCCATATTTCAATAACTGTATAGTTTTTTTTACTCCCCCATTTCCATCTGCAACACACCAACTATGTGTGTCACATGATCTTGACATATTCTACAATTCCTTCCAATACAGTTCTTTAATAAGTTTCTTAATAGCATCAAAAAATTGTGAAGTCAAAAATAAAATGTGGTAGAAGTAAAAAGTGCTGGCTAATATAGCAAAAAGGCAGTGCTTTAATTAAAGATAAGTTTCTTGTGGAATTCTGCCCTAATTTCCCTTGTGATAGGCTCTAAATAAATTTGCTGATTGCTAGCAATGGTAATGTTGACTTAGCAGTAATAATAATAAGTACATATTAAGATTGTGAGAGAAAATGTTAAGGAAAAACTGTATCAGAATAAATAACTGTGCAAAACATGTTTGCTGCAATATGCTTAAGTGTAATTAAACTTTAGCAAAGTATAGTAGAGATATTAAAAATGAATTATATGAATAATTAGGTGCTAGACTATATAGCAAAGGAGTGTAAACAGATTTCCAGTAAAGTTATATTACACTTAGCATATTGTAGCAAATGTGTAGCATTGCAAATTTATATAATCTATAGCGTTTTTCTTACAACACATTGCTTATATAGCAGGTAATCATATTAGCTTACTATTTGCAGATATAACAAACAATGTCACATTTCTTGATTGCTTTAAAGTAATCCCTTAAAAAATATTTCCTTCCTATTCTCCCTGTCTCAGTCTTCTTGCATATTTTGATGCATAATTTCATCTTATTTTAGCAAGGCCTACTTTTATATGATAGAGTGATAGAGTTAGAAAACTTGAAAAAAAATATTGAAGTATTGAATCAAATACAAGAATCACTATAAATAACACTTGAAAACTTTGAAAATACAGTGCTTAAGAGGCATTTTCTAAGTTGCCTGGATTAGATGATCTTTAAGCAAGAAAAAACAATAACTTTGAGTATAGTAAATATTAAAAATCAAAGTTACTTGCAGTGGTGTTGAAAAAAGATCTGCAATATTTTGCTCTGTCTGTTCCTCTCCAAACAGTTTTCTAACTTGTTTACAAGAGTTAAGCCTGCATATACAAGTAAAGGTAAAAATTGATTATCATGTAACAAAATGCAACATTGATATACATTACCTACAATTTGCAAAGAAGATATAATCAGTGGCTTTATTTACTAATGAGGACAAACAATTTAGCAGACTAACCAGCATAGAGTTGACATAGACTGGATTTTCCTTTTGTTTTTGTGCCTTCTTATCTTCTACTTCTACTTCTTCTAAATTTACTAACACTGTCAAAGTCATTATTTTCCATAAAAATTTTGCTGCTAAAACCATTCCTCCATAATACAAGGTGTCTCCTTTTTTCTATTATCTTCTTTTTCCTTGTCAACTTTACTCTTATATCTTCTATTAACCTAAATATCATTTTTCAATATTAAATTAAAAGCTCTTCTTCATTGGTGCTCCAAAGATACTCAGTTTAATAAGAATATTCTTGCTGGTAAGCTGCTTTTAGAGGCAAAAATAAACACTAACATGTTGCCAGCAGCCTATTGCTACTACAAAGAAGAGAAAGGCACTATATGTCCTCCAATTCTTTTTTGTGTCTCCTTGAATTTTTAATGCACATTTTTTCCTCCTATTTTTTCAATGCAATAAATGTTGGTCTAACAATGATTTGAGAGGTTGCTGGTTTCCAACTGGCATTTTGCCTTATTATAAATGCAATTTCCTTAAAAAGGGCTGCATTTATAATAGTGTGCACCCTTATAAATGTGATTTTGACACTACAGTACAGTGTACTTTTGAGAGAGCCATTTTAATATGCTGTGCTTGTAAATTTGTTAAGCATCAGCCAAAGCTGATAAATTATGCTATTAGTTCTGCCAGTTTAGTGCTGCTTACTTGTCAGTGCAGTTATAGCATCATTGTTATTTCTTGAATGATAGTCACTTTGCATTGCCATTGCCAACCCTTGCCTTTCTCTTCTTCTTCCAAGCATCAACATCAAATTTCCAGAAACTGTTGCATATTATAGAGATGCTAATCAAGATTGTTGCCTTGGAATTTGTGATGTGTGACATTAGTGTGATGTTGTCAAGTTTTGCTGACCTAGTAGCTCACTCTGTTGAGCAAGAACCTACTAGTTGGCTTTTGCTGAAAAGAAAAACTCAGAGATTAGGGATTAGTGCTAGGGTTAGGCATGAAGGGGAGTGTGAGAAAGTGTGAGGAATGAAGGAGATAAGCAAAAATAGATAAAAAAATAGAGTCAAGATGAAGATGCAGAATCAAAATGGAAATAGGAATTGAACAAAGAAGATGAAAAGAAGATTGAATTGGTGAAGAAAGAGAAGAGGGTAAAACAGGAAGAAATGGGCTGGGAGTGGTCTAATGCTAAACTGGTTAGAAGGTAGCAATCTGTGCTTTTCAGCTAGGTAAGATAAGTCAGCAGTAGCTAAGGTTGAGAGCAGTTTTCCTAGTGTATTGAGTAACTCAATGGGCCTATAAGCCTTGGCAACATTATATGCATGCTTGCTAGGTTTTCTAAAAATCACCATTGTAGAGACAAGTCATTTGCTTAAGTAAATGCTTAATTTGAAAACTGCTTAGTAGAAGAAAAAGTGGTCCAGTAGAGTTTTAGTGCATTGCTTTAGCATCATGTTAGGAATGCTATCTAGGCCAAAAGCCTTGAATAGTAAAAAGCCAGCTATTGCCAATGTAATCTGGTTCTGAGAAAAAAGAAAAGAGTCAGGTAGAGAGCAAGAATAAGCTTTAGAGAAGATAAGCAAGATAAGAGGTGGAGGAAAAAAAAAAAAACTTAGCTATTACATCAGCTTTTTCTGCATTAGTATTAATTATATACTTAGCATCACCTTCAATAACTTTTAGATTTGGTATTCTCTTGTTAGCAAAGTTTATAAATTTGCTAATTATATACTTGTTAACTATATAGATTTGGCAGGCATCAATATTCTCCAGCCACTTCCTCTAGTGATCTTTCTTTGCTGTGCATATAGCCTTTGCCATTTTTTTTGTAAGGTGCACAACTTTGGTTTTAGAGGAATAGTTAAAGAAATTATGGAACTTAAATGCTAGGTTGTAAGCTCAGTATCTTTGAGCCTTCAGCTATTTGAGATTACTGTTTTACCATTGTTTGATGTGAGAGCAAGGCTTTTATGTTGGGGCAATGTTATTTATAGATATTGCCTCCTATATAATAGCAGAGATATTAGCCACTTTGTGGTGGAAACTTTTAGGAGATATAATGGGCAAGATTAGTAATCAGGCCTGTAGTCACTCCTTCAAAGCTGCATTGAATATAACCTAGTCTATCAAGTGAAAGTTCCTCAAGGAAGGAGATAATGAGTGTGGAATAGGGAGGTGATTAGCAAGAAAGAGGCATAGCAAAGCATCAATATTATACCAAATGACAGAGTCCAATTCTATATAGGCTTGCCAAATGTTGTCAAGGCAAGTTCAGTGGCCTGTTGTTATCTAAAGCATTGGAATGCCTGGAGGAAGCATGAACTTCATGTTGAAATTTGAGAGGAGGTCTAGTATTGGCTGTATAAGTCTTTAAGTGAAAAGAGATAGTGATTGTCAGTTGTCTTCCACAGTAAGTGGTGGCAGTTAAAATTGCTAAGTCACACTATGTAGTCAAAGGGGGTCAGGCAAGCTATAAGGAAGAAAGAAGTGAGGAAAAGTGAAAGAGCAGTGATAGAATTGTTGTGGGTGCAATCATTGTAGATATTAAATAGCAACAGAAAACTGAATTCACCATTGAAGCAGACTATAGTGATATCTGTGGAAGCAATAGTTAGTTGGATATAGGCATTAGTAAAATTGTTGGCACTGATCATTAAGATGGCATAGATGCAGGAGTTTCCATCTCACCTATAATCAATGGAGTAAATCACTTGCCAGTACCAATTAACTTTGATGTTGCCCAGTTAACTAAAAAATGGCTCCTGAATAACAAGCATATTCCAGATTGCAGGGTCTGCCATAGCTAGCATATCTACTAGTGCTATATCTAACTTTCTAGTGTTCTGCTGCTATATATATAATTTGCCAAGTGATCTTGAGGGTTGTATATTTATATGTTGGATAGATAGGTAGTAACTTCATGTGTTGCAATATGTGGGCCAGATTGAGATGTGAACTCAAAGTTACCTAAGTTATTTAGTTAGTTAGGTGCTTGCAAGCCTATTAGAGTTTATCATGCCTATTGCTGGATCTGCACCATGTTTACTGAATCTGGCTTAGCAGTGGGCCTATTAACAGTGCTATCAGTGGCCATGTGAAGTCTTAAGCAGCTAGAAAGTATGGCATCTGATTTTTAGGAGATTATACATTAATATCATCTCATTGTTTATTGAATTCAGGGCAAATTTAGTCTAAGCTTAGCATGATTAAACTCAAGTTTACATGATATGCACCTGTATTTGGCCATTGTGCATGCTATAAAAGAGTGATTACTACTTGCACAGTCTACACAAGCACTGTTGTTTTTATAGTCTTTGTGGAGGTGGCCAAATCTTTAGCAGTTTCCATAGTGCAGGAGTTTATAAATGTCTTTCTAAATTGGGACCTGGCACCTGCCTATGAATACCTGCCATTTAATGAAGGCATTGGCTGTCTTTGGTTAATAGCAGGTAATCCTGAGGAATGTAACTGTTTATCTGGAGAACTGAAGTTTGGAATATTTAATCCATATGGCTGATGTGATAGTATTTGGCTTTAGACTATTTATGTGTTTAATGATGTAAAGGCAGCTATTAGTACTTGGATTAAATAAGCCTGCACAAAAAACAAAGCAAGTGATGAGATTGTATGCTTTAACTATTACTTCCATGTTATTGCAGAAAAGGTCACAGAATAGTAAGTAGTCTATAATAGCATAGTTATGGAACTTGGCAGCAGAATTAGCTGTATTAAATTCAGCAAGGTATGCACTTCTGCTTGAGATTTTCAGATCAATCATATGAGTGCATAAAGTACTATTATCTACTTTGCCATCTTCAGTGCCCTGAAATATAGCATCTCTCTCATCAAAGTGTTTTAAGACCTTATTGAGCTCATTATAAAGTTTTAAGGTATTTATGACAGTGAGGTACTTCAGTATATTAGTATCTTGGGAATTGATCTAAATGAGCATAGTTCTAGCATTACAAAGAATTATTTGCTATATATAGGTAATCTTTATCTGCAATAGTCTCAGTCTATGTAGATCTAGCCCTTGCACTTCTTATAAAGATGTATAGAATTTTGAGGCAGCCTTGGCTATAGATGCCCAAATTATGCTAAACTCAGTTCACAATGAATAAAAAGGGTCTACAAGCTTAAAAGCCATGGTGTTTAGCAAGAAAGTGATCTTTTTTAGCTTCTTAGAGGTTGCTTTGAAAGTTAGGATAAATTCAGCCTGCCTAGAATCATTAGCTATAAAGAAGTCTGTGGTGGTACTTAGCTTGTCAATTAAACTTCCAAAGTAGCTAACTGCCTTCTCCACCATTGCCTCTGCTAGGAAGTCAGCAATATGATTAGTCATATCAGTATTAAGAATAAAGATAATGGCCAATGTGGTATATTTGAAGTTATTGGTTTTTGAATTTAATGCTATTATGGCAAAGATGCTTATTAGCTTTGTATAGTTATATAGTTTAGCTGCAAGAATTTATCTTTTCATCTCTAGCTATTTACATGCATTCTGGACTCTTTTTTCAGTTCTAAATCTATAGCTAAAAGGATTTTTAGGTTGAAGTGGGTTAGAAGTGGGCAGAAGTGATTTGAGGTCCCCTCTTGGCTGAGACTACTAGTAAATTGCCTAATTAATGGCTTTGGACTCAAAGTAATTGAGTTGGCAGCAACATGGTTAAGGTAGAGTGGTGAGTTAAGTCAAGTGTAATAGCCTAAAAAGAGAGTATTTGTCAGACTAGGTAGAAAATGTATTTACTAATTAAAACTCTTGCAGCACCAAGCATCCCAAAAAGTATAGTGTCTATAAAAGGTCAAGGAGTGGTTCAAAGTTGCCCTTATAGTAGCCTTACTCAGGAAGTGTGATGAAGTTATAATAATGCTCCATAGATTACAGGGCTAGTTCTATCCACATCTATTAATATCTGCTCTCTTTTTAGGAACTGACAAATTTCTGTGGGTCTATATTTTGTCACATTAGCTGTTTATATAAGATTGTGCAATATAATCAATCTGATGTGGGCAACTTGTTAGAGAGGAGAAAGTACTACAGTGCATTGTAAGAGTTCTTTTATAATAGTGCCAGCCTCAAAAACTTGACTTATTTTGTCAAAAATCTTGTTAGCTGTTTTTGTAAGAGATAAACTACATTATATAGTAAGCACCTCCTATAGTAGATGTGCTTACTGAATTAGCATAGCATTGACATGCCAGTCTATTAGATATTCCCATAACTTAACTTGATCTCACTATTCTGCACAGAGTTTCTGTTTGGAAGTCAACAGCACTCAGTTAATAAATGAGCAAGTAAGCTAGTTGTTTGCTATTTAGGCCTAGCTTACTCTTGCTTTATAAATAGAGTGTGGGGCTGGTAGTTGACTAAAAACATATTCTTAAAGTTGGACAATAAATAACTTGAGTGTTATCTTATATGACCACTCTCCTTGTTATCTTTCTTCAAAGTGTGTCTAGTTTAACCTGATGTAACCTTCAAACAGGCAAGATAAAATAGTTGGGCAAATTGTCCACCTTATACATATTGGCTATTTTGTCAGGAGTCAGAGTTACTTTAGACTATAATGTGGGGGTCATTGAAAGATTTAAATTTGCTGACTAATACTGCTATAATGTATATAGATTGCTAATATTATTGTCAAAAAATGAAAACAAAGAGATATCTATATGAGTTATATATAAATTAGAATTTTAATAATAGCCAAACAGCTGGTTAAAGAGAAATAAGTCCAAAAAAACAAGTCCAGAGTTCAATTTGTATATGATAAGTATAGAATAGCACTGTCCATAACCTGTTAGAGTCTGAATTATCAGGACCTAAAGTATCACAGACACAATCAGTATCTGATTCTTAGTCTGTTATTTAAGTGACTGTATTCTGTGCATAAAGTATTGCAAACACAATTTTAAAGTATCAGTAAGTCTTGTGTCTATAATCTTGAATATAAAGTAGCTCACTCTTAGTCTGTTATACAAGTGATTGAGGGTATTGTATATCTAAAGAGTCAATATATAACTTTTATTCTCTGCTTTATCTGTATTCAACAATAGTATTTGAAAATGCATGTGATATATAGTAACAAGTGTCAGGCACACTTATAGTATCCATTTATCTAATATAGTCATTAGTGTTCAATGCCAAATTATTATTCAATGCATTACATAGTTGAAATATAAATACATTTTTACTTTAATTCTATAGGGTTACAATGGAGGCTCAGAAACATAATTCAATGGGAACTTTGTTAGAATCCAAGCAAACAGCAGCAATGTACTAGGTGTAATCAGTGCTTAGATGATATGTTCTAAATCTTAATCTAAGTACAAATATATTAGTAAATAAGTTGTTGATAATTTATATAAGTAACATACTTTCAGAATGTTGATGTGAAATTAAGTTATTTGGATTAGTCTGAATAGAGGCAATCACAAATGAATTAGCTTTCACTAAGTTCTGAAGCTAAATTATACTTCATAAAGTACTTTTATACAATATATAGGTGGGTAATAAAGTTTACTAATTTTTAGTCAATGCAATCTTAGTCACACTAAAAGAAGGTCCAAAAAGCATATCAAACTATTGGGCTGAAGTATACTATTGCCTTGGGGTCTAAGATATCCACTCTCTGGGGATTCTGAGCACAGGCAATTAGCAACCTGCTAAATATCACAGAATCTCCCTCTATTTATATTATTTCCCCTCCCTGTAATGCATGGCATTTTCTGATTACTCTGAGATATTCTCTAGCTATTGGGTCTCCATTTTTTAGTCTCAAGAGACTTGGTATTAATTTTCCTGGCCAAGAGTATTCTTCAATGTTTTTGGTGCTCCGATTTTATAAATCACTAATATCTCCCTCAATCCTTCCCCAAATGCCTCTGAACCTTTTCCATCAGGTGCAAATTAATTAGACCCTTCTGGCAATACCAGATACAATAGGGTTTATGGCCTTCCCATTAAGATATAAGTATTTTACCAACACCTGCTCAATTTTCCTCAATAACTAAATTTAGCTTTTCCCATCAAATCACTGATCCCTCTATCAGTTCACCACACAATGCCTTTAGACAACTTCCATTGTGTGTGGATTGATTAGGCAATCAAAATGATACCCAATATGTAGGGGTTCACATATATTTCCACTGAGATATGCCCATTTTATTGTTAAAATATAATGCTTTTCTTAAGATAAGTCACCTGATCTCTGGAAACCTGAGCATAATCACATGACTATGATGACCTAACTAATTTGGGTACACATGTCACCTGATTATAGTCACATAATTGATTTGGATGTGCATTAGATCAAAATACTGATAAGCTGATTTCTCAACATCTAGGCCACTGATAAGGCTGATCTAATATGATATGGAGAGGGCTTTTTAAAGCAGTTCTGGCTATGTCATCTGCCTACAGCTTTCAGCAAAAGTCTATTTTATTCAAACTTTTTGATGATCAATAACTTCATCTTGTCTCATTGTTGAGACAGACATGTCAACATATAAACAAAACCCAGGGTATACTTGTAGTGATAGAGTATATATATATAAGAATGGAGACAGTGCATACAGTGCCACTACGAGTGGCCCTGGAATCGTGTTTGTGGTACCCCTTTGCTCATCACACTCATCGCACCCACGACGCTTCAACAAACCTGGCATTCACATGCCGACATTTTTGCGGTTAGATCACAAGATGTATGCATTACAAAGATTTTCGGCTGACTGTTTGAAGACAGACAGTGAGCGATTGGACACCAGACCACATCATACGAAATTCAAAATCAAACAAATCAAACAAACCATCAGAACAATTTATCAACGGTCAAATCTTCTTCATGCTTCGAAGTTAACCATTTGAGAGTGGATAACGGTTATGACAAACCAAGAAGCTGCGTCAACCATTTGAGTCATTCAGGGGAAAGTCCAGATCTGGTTCGTATTCCCTTGAATGCAATCCCAGGTCTGAAGCTGGTTTTCATTGGCCGTCGAACCATATGGAAGGTCAAGGCATTGGCCTGAATACTTAGTCAACGAACTTTGGCGTCAATGGATCATCAAAAAGACATACCAGTCCCATAGAGCTGGATGCGCTTATCCTCGGTATAATACCAACTTTGAGAGAGAAGTCCACTGTAAATCCAGAGATACACTTTTTCGCCATTCTTTGGGTCTGGACGAAAAAAGTTTAAGAACGAAGAGAAAGGAAAGTGACATATATCTCTTACATGCTGACCTGACACCAACATTGTAGGCAACGAACTCGTAGGAGTTAATGATGGTGTGTGCGGCAGTAAGAAGCCATTGTTGACGCTTGTTACCATTGCAGTCGTAACTGAGCAAAAGTGAGTCGAAACATGTGAGTTCAAAGGAATGTAGTTACATTTGAATAGCGGTGCCATTAGGAAAAACATCATCACGCAGTTCTAAACACTTCGATTTATCGCCATTTGGGTGGATGGCAGCCGGAGGACTGTCTTTTGGGGAAGCAAACATGCCACCGGGGCAGAAGCTGAGAAGATGTCATTGCATCGGCAGCACGAAGTCGGATCTGGAATACTTACGTCACTTGATAGCCGACGTCGGAGCCAGGGCAAGAGTACAAGGGGGGCAGGGGAGGTGTGTTCGAAGGAGGAGGGAACGTCGTGGGATCGACATGATAAAAACCTGCATCACAGGCTTTGCTGTCACACATAGCTGGTAGGCAAAATCCGTCTATCTATGCAACGAGTCAAACAAAAGTATAGTGATACAACAAGATTTTTACGTACGACATGAGTATTTGGCGTAATCCTCAAACCAGTATTGAGGCGCGCCTCATCCACAATGTAATAGTAATTACCCTGTAACAATATCACACTGGGGTAAAAAAGGATAATACTAGGAGCTAACATTTCCATAGAATCCAGCTTTTGTGCCATTGGATCCGTCTGCGTTCCCTCCGTTGGAATCCGTATATATAATTCCACTCCAGTTCTCTGGTAGCTCGCGGACAAGCGTGAAGCCGGTCATCACATTACCTTGGTCTTTGCCGTCAATGTAGATATGGATGCTCTGAGGGCAGTTGTTGAAGATATTGTACACCCTACCCGCAGAGTCTGGAAGTAGTAATGTCAAGGCAGCGATTGAGCAAATCACACGCATGGTTGTTCTCTCTAGAGCTAACGACGGTGGTTGTTGGTGAGTTTACAGCTATGAATCAGCAGTGGCCTTTTGTATCCTAATTGTGACTCCGCTCAGTTGGTCTCTTATTTAGGACAGGCAAGGATAGGCTGTCATGGTCATTTTTCTCCGCCGGTGAAAGCTGGCGGGCTAGTCAATCTCCGATAGATATGGCATGCTCTGCCTGCAGATATATCAGGGAGACGTCGTCCCATTGAAGTTAGACCCCAAGCAAATCTCAAGGTACGGGCCGTTCTTAGCACGACAATCCCAACAAGCAATCGGATTGATGATTATAGGGAAGCTTGCTCCCCATTTGTATAGATAGGAACCAAAAATTGCAGATGATTTGTCAGCGACCCATGTGTCTTATAATAATTATTTGATTCAATCAAGCAACGGACAGATTGAGAACATTTTGTAGGGCAAAAATCCTGAGATGATACAAGGAGCAGCATACAGACAATTTTCTCCGCAGCTCAGGGGTAGTGTATTTTTGTATCAAAAGTTCTCTAAACTGTGTTAAAAGTTAGACTATAATACTCTTACAAGCCATGATATGTGCCTTTGGCACAAGCCCTAGCCTTGCTTTGCTTCACTTGGTTAGAGCCTTGTATTTACTATTTGATGATTAATTCAGCTTCAACCTCACTTTGCTCAGGTAGTGTGTATCAGTCAAACAAAAGGGCATGCAACAATTCAGGTAATATCAAGACTAGTGAGTACAATGGAGAACTATGCTATAAGTACTATGGAGTTGGGTCTTGGGATTCCAAGGGGTCTGGGATGGGTTCCAAGAGACATTGAGTAGCAGGCTGGGACTGTATACTTGGATTGCGCATATGGAGCATGCAATCAATTAGCATGGAGGGAGTTGTGATGTGTGATGGCTGGGAGCAGGCCACACAATCCAATTATTGCTGGCAGTCAATCCTGGAGTCCATGATGCAAGGTTTCCAGGGGTTAGTTGATGGCAGTTGTGATGTGAGTTGATGGCAGTGTTGGTGGAGTGGGGTGTATTGTAGGGTTGATGAAAGAGGGTCCCAGGTGGGGTTCCAAAGCTGTCCCGGGGGACTCTGGAGGGAGTCGTGACAGTAATGAGATATATTAAAGGCACCCTGGAATACAAACTGCAATATGGAAGTCCTGGCTATGACAACTATATCCCACATGAGTACTATGACTCTGATTTTGTAGCCAATGTTGACAGCTGCAAATTTATCTTTGATGGAGTATACATCCAAGTAGAAGGACCCACTAGCTGGAGTGCAAAGTTTCAAGCCACCATCTCATCCTCTACAATTGAAGCAGAATATATAGCCCTAAGATAAGCTGGAGAACAAATACAATGGATGTACTCAGCTTTGTCAGAAATTGGAATGCCAGTACTCCTCTCAGCATTGTTACAAGGCAATAATAATGGATTAATAGCTATAGCTGAGAATAAGAGAAGTCACAACCATGTAAGCCACATTAATGTTAGATACTATGCAATCCACCACACAGTTGAGGAAGAGAAAATCTGAATCAGCCACATTCTTAGTATAGACAACATTGCAGATTTGTTTACTAAACTGTTACTATGCCTACAGCACTTTAAGTTCTGCTCAGTGTTGTGATTGTGTGAATGATGCCTACTGTGAGTTCAGGGGAGTATTGGAAGGGATTGCAGAATGCATTGAGATCACATGATGCACATGGTTAGTGTATCACAGATGGAAATGGAGGAATGAAAAAAACTATATAGTTATTAAAATACAGATCAGAACTAGATGCATGCATACCTCAGTTGTGGTAAACAACTAACTGAGGTATGTCCAAAATATCCCTAACAATACCAAATCAGATAACTAATATTTACTATAGTCTAATACAAAATAGGTACTTAGATTGCCTAATACAGTTGTTTACTAACTGACTAAGTCTGATATAAAACAAACTGGTTATTAAAATATATTTAATGCTATTGTAAGCTTAGTCTAACTTCTTAATGGATCTAATCAGTGACTTGGCCCACTCTATAAAGGCAACTTCTAGAGGTTGTGGCTTAGTTACACAGCTAGTAGAGAGAGATTCAAAGTATATTAATAAAGATAAGATAGATACAAATAATCAGGTGCTAATCTAGCAGAGGTGAAAGAGCAACTTCTGGAGGCTATGGCTCAGTCACATAGCTGGCAGAGGGAAATTCAAAGTTGTATTAATAAACATGAGATAGATACAAATAATAAAGTGCTAACCTAGCAGAGAAAAATTTAAAGAGAACAAATCTAAGAATTCACTCTGCCTATTAATAGAAAATATTCTGAGGTTGAGTCACATGACTGTCACATGTAATATCACAGTGTGACATTGTTACGCAGTGTGACCAATGTGATTAATGTCACAGTCATGGTCACATCACAGTGATCCATTTTTCAGAATTTAGTAGAAGCTCTTAACAAATGAGGAAGTTTGTTTCCATAGCCCAGCCAGTGAGAAATTTGATGAAGATGCTTGGCAGCAGGTAAATTAAAGTGAAAAGGCCTGAAAATTAGAAGGAAACATGGGGTAAAAAACCTCTAAATGAGTGATTTCCTGATAATAGGTACCTATAACCTTAAAATAGTGCTAGAGCAGCTATAAAAGGACCCATGTAAGCTAGCATTAGGGCAGACTAGGAAGCTCAGAGCATCACTGGGGGTTCTTCTGTGTAAAGCTGACTGAGAGAGCCAATATGCACCAGTCAAGCCTCAATTTCTGGCTAACTGAGGAGGCTATAGTGTATTTTATCAAGTTCATTAACTAATATCAATTTCCATAGAGTGTACCAAGTGTGCCTATAGAGTTTTGATGGGTGGGAGTTGTTGGAAAAACTCTAATGTTGTAGTTGTAAATAAGCTGACTATATTGATCAATATTATAAAATGTGAAGGCTCATGTAAATTATTATTACAACTTCACCATTCTCTCTTAAGCATAACTACACTAATCCCTGCCCCTCTTCTTTTTTAATATCTGACCATTACTGATTTAATCACTAGACTTTTCCAAAGCCACTATTCCTTAACAATCTAATTATGCTTAGCTTCCTTAATGAGGCCAGATTACTTCTGAAATCAGATAAATATTACTCTGTAGGATTGCCTTGCAGCTTTCTACTACTTAATTGCACTAAAACCCAATTTCCTTTAGTGCACAATTACTTCCAAAGTCTAAAACATCCCACAGATACTTAGAAAGTAGCCCTATAGTCAGTATGATAGTTTTAATATTGCCTTATTCATATATTTCTAGATTTTTTACTTATTTTCTATCTTTTCCATATTTTTACCTATCAATCTTATTCTATTTCTTTCTTGAATCTATTTTATCTCTTCAAGTTTCTTTTATCTTCACTTTGTCTTGTTTACTATATTTATCTTTGTTTCTCTCTTTTAATTTCTTTTCTTTTTGTTTTTCTTTCTCCTCAACTTGACTTAGCTCTGATTTTTAATTTTCCTGGTCTTTTTCCTCTCAATTCCACATTGTCATGACCCTCCTCTGTAGTCCCCTGGGACAACCCTGGAACCCCACCCAGGAACCTCTTTTGTTAACCCCACAATGCACCCTGCCTCCACAGCTGCCAATGCCACCATCATATGCATCATAACTAATATTAGCCAATCCCTGGGAACCTTGCATCATGGACCCCAGGACCGACCACCAGCAACAATCGGATTGCATAGCCTGCTCCCAGCCATCACGCATTCCAACTCCCTCTGCACCAATTGATCTTGTGCCCCACACACATGATCCAAGTATATAGTCTCTGCCCACTACTCAATATCTCCCAGAATCCATCCCAGATACCCTGGAACCCCAAGACCCAACCCCATAGTATTTATAGCATAGTTTCCCATTGTATTCACTAGTCTTGATATTAACTTGAATTATTGCATGCCCTCTTGCTTGACTAGTATGCACTGACTGGTATACATTGACTAGCATGCCTGAATAATTGCATGCTTTAAGTTTGGTATGCATTTTGCAACTTATAATTTGCTAACTGGATCTTGTCTTAGAACTCCAGGTTCCAACTCAACCCCACTCCAACCCCCAACCTCTAAAATACTCAAAGCCCCAGATCAGGTTCTACTCCCTGGGATCACCCTTTATCTACATCTTAAACTCTAGAGCCCTAGCCCCAGAGCTCTAGACACCTGAGTATCTGCAGATCAAGTCTGCCTTATAAAGGCATTGCTTTTCCAGAAAGCCCCTGACTCAGCAGAACCCAACATAATATAAAGACTCTCTCCTTACACTATTCTTGATGGCTATATATACTCATACCTACTACCCCATGGGCTACTAGACCAACCCTTATAGGTATCTAATCCCAGATCACTACTCTGTGCAGACCCCTCACCCCACCTACCCACTCCTCCCATACAAACTCTAATATCTCTACTGCCACTGGGCCCCTGACCCCTCCCTCTATGATTTGGGGCCCTTGGTCAGCCAGGCTCCTTTGCCCAACCTAGCTATGGCATGATCTGTGGAGGTCCCCTTGTATCAGAGCATCTCTGGGGGCCTGCCAGAGACTCCACCAGTTCCTAGCAGACCTTGCCCAGTACCCCCCAGCAAGGGCCCCTTTGCATCCACCCCCTATTATGGTTATCAGTGCCCTGCCCCCCAACTCCAGGGATCTCTCAACTATGACTACCCCCCTTAACACTACCCAACTGTCGCCCCACCTACTAGAACCCCTCTCTTGCCCATAGGATGATGATGCCTCGAAGAGTATAAATGGCAGCAAGATGAAGTACTATGCTCACTCAGGATCTCACTGGAAGACTTTGCAAGGTAGGCAAGAGTGCTACTCATAAATTTCGGACATAATAACTTTGTAAGCACTCTAGAGGAATGGGCCCATTGCTTAGTCAAATTTGAGGATTGCCTCATATGAGAAGAACTCCCAGAGCAGACTATGGTAAAGTATAGATGAAATACAATTCTCTGCAAAGAGTTGCATCAACTGCTTGACAAAGTCCATGCATCTTCCTCTTTTCAACTCCTCAACAACCCCACAGATCTGAATCGCTCAATTCACATTTGACGGGAACCCCTGGAACTGGCTCTGGCAGCCCCCATGGTCCCCACTCTGGAGCAACAACAATGGGAAGAATGACAAAATGCCTTGGCCATACTGCAGTCCCTCAACCCAGTAGGAGGACTATTTGATCAGCCTGCTGCCTGCACAGTAGGTTTGTCAACTCACTGTAGGGCTAACTCCATCCCTAGCACTTTTAAGACTTGGGAACAGCCCTAGAGACCCCTAGAACCACTCTTGCAAATGGACAACGTCCAACCCCTGCCCCCAGCAAACCCAGGTAGACCCTAGGCAGACACTACTAGCACAGACAATATGCTGTGCTACATCAATGAGCTCATGTGTAGCAACAACAAACAAACCCCCATGCCCATGCTTGTGACTGTCCCAGCACAGCTTCCCATGTCTGCTCCAGCCCCCCCAGAACCCAGCTTCTATCGCAACCTGCCACCTCACCTCGGCCTATGAAATACTCCATAACTTCTGATGCAAGCGCGACTCCCCAGGTGGAATGGCGTCTGTGCAACCCAGCACCCAACCTGGCACTGGGCCCTCTTCAAATCAATCTGACACTACCAAACACCTACCAACCACCTCTGCTGCCCCCTGTGTAGAGACCCAGGCCTCCCCCCAGTCAGAACAAACCCCTTTGGGACAATGGGCCTCCTAGACATAGACCCCCAGGTGAGCTGCCTGAAGGAGGCCCTCCAGGTGGGTGGGGTCCTGCCTTTGGTGCCTTTCCCCCACAAGGGGGAGGGGGTAACCATTATTACTACTACTACAATGCCGGCCCCTCTCCTCACAATGGCGCTGGACCCAAAGACATTCGTGATGCCTTTGCCCAATGCATTCACAGGCCAAGACCCCCAAAAATGGTGTATATTCCTCACCCAATGTCTTAATATGTTTCAAGTGAAGCCATTCACTTTTCAGGTTGATAGCTCCTAGGTGGCCTTCACTACCTCATACCTCCAGAAGATTGCATTTGATCACTACACAGCCCTCATCTAGTTTAACTCCCAGAATACAACTTCACAATCCAGTATCATTTGAGATGACTCAGAGCCAAATCCGATGCCCTCACCCGATGACCAAACATTTACTCCAAGAAATTGTTCGAGGTAAAATGCAATGCATTCAATCATTGCGTGGTGATCTCCCCCAAACATCTGAATGCCATACTGATTTTAAATGATGAAGGAATCCTGAGCCAGATATGCCACACCCCCTGGGATAAGTATTTCATTGACTATGACTCTCACAACTCCCCTGATGAAACCAACCAGGACCCCGCCTTCTCCTTGTCCCCCAATGAAAGACTCCTCCTCTGGGATGGCCACATCTATGTCCTGGATTACACCCAACTTTGCTATGACATTCTCCATCAACACTATAACTACAAGCTCTGAGGACACCCTAAGATATGTAAGACCCTCTAGCTTATCTCCTAGGCTTACTTCTGGCCAGGGTTGAAGAAGGATGTAACTCACTACATTTGATTATGTGAACCCTGCCTCTGAGCCAAGGTCCCCCAATACTAACCCTATGAGCTCCTAAAACTCCTGCCAATCAGACAATGCCCCTAGTCCTCCATATTCCTGGATCACATCGTTGAACTCCCTGAATCAGAAGGGTTCAATGCCATTCTCATTGTTGTGTGTAGGCTAACTAAACAGGACATCTTCCTACCCTGTTACACCATAGATACTGCCCTGAACTTTGCCCGGCTATCCCTCAAGTATGTCTTTACCAAATACGGACTCCTAGATGATATTGTCTCTGATCACGGCCCACTCTTTGTGTCCAAGTTTTAGACCTCCCTATGCAAAGCCCTTGAAGTAAAAACTAGCCTCTCCACTGCCTACTACCTCAAAACTGACAGTCAAACTGAAAGAGTCAACCAGTCTCTCGAGCAGTACCTCCAGCTATACATCAACTACCTGCAGGACAACTGGTGCACCAAGCTCCCTCTGGCTAAATTCATCTACAACAATATGCCACACTCTACCACCAGGGTGTCCCCCTTCTTTGCCAACAAGAGATATTACCCCCGACTGACATTCTTGCTCCAGGACATCCTGTCGCATGCTACTCACAAAGTCGCCCAGGATCTTTAGTTCTTTCATGCATTTCTCTGGAAGGAAATCAACACCGCAAATCAGGCCTATGCAAAACATGCCAACTAGAAATGGAAAGACACCCCTAACTGGGCCCCCAGGACAAAGGTATGGTTAGATTGATGCCACCTCTGCACTCGCCAGCCCTCCTCCAAGCTTGATCACAAGCACCTCGGCCCATTCAAGATCTTGAAGAAAATCTCATTGAGCTCTCCCCAGGACTTAAAGGTCTGCACCCAGTGTTTCATGTCTGCCTCCTGGAGTGACACTCCCCAGACCCCTTTCCTAAGCAATGCCCCAAACCTCCTCCCCTAGTCAAGGTCAAGGATAAGTACCACTATGAGGTTGAAGACATTTTTGACTCTCAGAACATTTGTGAATGACTCCACTTCCTTGTACAATGGTGGGGGTACAGCCCAGAGGATAACACTTGAAAACTGTGCTGAAACCTTGATGGTGCCCTTGACAAACTCTGGGACTTCTAGCAATGTCACCTGGAAAATGGCCCTCCCAAGCACAGAACTCACAGACAGCAGTAGTAGGCATAACCCCCACCTCTGGGTTGAGTAGGAATTTAACTCCTATGTATACCTTCTGTTCCCCCTCTCTAAAAAAATCTTACTCCCTTTTAGTCCTCTTCTACAGCAATGCCCTAGAGTCTGGGCAAGGTGCTTTTTTAGTTTTTTTGTCATCTTACTTACATTATTTTTCAACTCCAGGAGACCAATTATATATGTTCTATACATACACTAATTTACAGATCAATACATATGCTACTCTACAAGACAACAACAAGAAAATGAGGGCCCCTAGAGTTAGAGCCCTGAACTACCCTCACCTTTTTCTCCCTTCAGCTAGTCCTGGAAACCCTCCCCCACCCCCTCCGGACTATGCTCCTGCCACACCTCCTCAGCCAACTGATCCCAAAATGGGAGCTGCTTGTCCTCATTTAGGATTTACTTGAACCATGACTCCAGGGCTAGGACATTTCTCCGGCAGTGAGCTGTCACCAGCCTCCCCAGCAGGTCTAGACCCCATTCCACCCTGGGATTCCTCACCTCCATCTGCAACCCCTCTCACAGGGATGAAAGTGCCACGGCAGCCCTGTCTAAGAGCAGGCAATGCTTCTGGGCCCAACTTAGGGATATCAGTATTGACCTGACTGCAAGAAGGAAATACTCACTGAGGAAGGCCATATGCCCAATTACTGCATTTTCATGCAGGGCCTCAACCAGCCCCAGACTCAACAAACCCAGCTCTAGAAGCCCCGCCTAAACATTGACTTCCTCCCAGGCCACCCTTACTTCTCCCAGCTTCAGGATGGCCATTTTGTAATTCTCCTCTATATACTCCTCCCTCTCCCAGTCACCCTATCCCAAATGCTTCTGCCAGACCCTCACCTTGATGCCCATTGGCCACCCAGATAAGGGGGAAAAGGTTGCCAGAGAAAGGTATGCTGGCAGAGCTGGAGATAGGGTCTCCAGGGGTAGATACACCCTCTTAGAAGGCTCTAGGGAGGGATTGGGCAATGCCCACCTCTTCCCTTTGTCCAGGCACCCCCCAAGACCCTCATGACTGCCAGCCCTGGCCCAGGTTGCCTAATGGGTGATCAGGACTACAAAATAACTCTGGCCCCCTGAACCCCCACCAGATGCCTCCACAGGCACCTCCCCCACCAGCTTTACCATCCAGTCCCACTCCTTGACTCCCATCCTCTGAGTGATTCCCCCCAGTGGCCACCCCTGCTCCCAAGAAATGTAGCATGCCCTCCACAGTGCCAACACGGAACATCACTCATGATTGAGGTGGCACGCCTCATACATGGCCATATCCTAGCAGGACAAGGGGCCCGGAACCTCAAAAAGGCAGGGGACCCATTGCTGGGCACAGTGCTTGCACTGCGCCAAAATCAGCAAGTAGACCCAAAGTAAGAGACTACTCACTAGTCTATTACTCACACACCAGGCATGGACAGGCAGACTCCAGAGCCTTTTCAGGGCCTCCCTAAATTGCTCCTGCATTACGACTACCCATGTAATATAATGGCTCTTTAGAACCTCTGAAATGGCCCCTATCGCCATCCCGGAATGACAGAAGTGGGAGGCAGACAGCTTAGGGCAGGGAGAAGGTTGTGGATGGGGAGGAGAGATAGTCTTCCACACAAAGGTGGATGCAGAACAATTTGGATGGAGCTCTGGAAGAATACTGGGGCCTGCATTGAGAGCAGGCTCTGGGAGCCAGCTGGGACCTGCCTCCGAGGTAGGATTATTACATTGTTCTAGAAAAGGAAGGTCAGTTGTAGAACAGACAATGTGGCGACACTGACATTGAGCAAGCACTGCCAAACATGTGCAGTATTGAGCATTCCATGCCTCTCATGCGACCAAGGGAGCCACTTCATTAGTAGGTGGGGGCATCAGAGAATGCATTGGCATATGCAATATGGTTGAACTAATAGTAAAATTTTTTTTTTGATACATGGCAGGTCAGGTGCCGGATCCCACAATTGGATCTCAGTCCAAACCACCAGTTACGTGTGCCTCAGAGAGTCTCAGTACTGAGGAGGGGTGATGTCATGACCCCCCTCCATAGTCCCCCGGAACAACCCCAAAACTCCACCCAGGAATCTCTTTCATTAACCCCACAATGCACTCTGCCCCCACAGCTGCCAATGCCACCATCACACACATTACAACCGACATTAGCCAATCCCCAGGAACCTTGCATCACAGACTTCGGGACTAATTGCTGGCAATGATCAGATCATACGGCCCACTTCTGGCCATCACACATCCCAACTTCCTCCGCACCAATTGATCATGTGCCACACACACATGATCCAAGTATACAGTCCCTGCCTGCTACTCAATGTCTCCTGGAACCCATCCCAGACACCCCAGAACCCCAAAACCCAACTCCATAGTATTTATAGCATAGTTTTCTGTTGTATTTGCTAGTCTTGATATTGCTTAAATTGTTGCATGTCCTCTTACTTGACTGATATGCACTGATTAGTATGTGTTGACTGGCACACCTAAATAATTACATGCTCTAAGTTTGATATGCATTTTGCAACTTATAATTTACTAACCAGGTCTTCTCTTAGAACCTCCAGTTCCAACTCAACCCCCTCCAACCCCCAACCTCTACAAAACACCCAAAACCCCAGGTCAAGTTCCATCCCCCAGGACCACCTCCTGTCCACATCTTGAACCCTAGAGCCCCAAGCCCCAGAGCTCCAGACACCCAAGTATCCATAGATCAAGTCCACCTTGTAAGGGCATTGCTTTCCTGGAAAGCCCCTGACTCAGCAGAATCTGACACACATTATCATTTTACTACTTCCTCTCCTTCTCATTTTATTCCTTATTTATTTCTTTCTATTTTCTTTGCTTCATTTTCTCCTCTGATCTAATTCTCTTTCCTCTTCTACTCATATCTTACTCTCATCTTGACTCTACTTCTTCATCTTAACTCTATTTCTCTATTCTACTTGTTTCTGTTCTATCTACTTTACTTTTTCTTGAATCTTCTGATTTTCATTACTTTTTTTCTATAATCTTTACCTTCTATATAGTTCTATTATTTCCTCTACTCTTCATGATCTCTTGGGTACTTAACTTCAGTGCTAATTCTAAACTTCTATATATGTCTTCTTTTTTAACAAGAAACAACTAGTAGGTTTCTGCTCAATAGAGTGAGTTCCCAGATTAGCACAATCTGACAGTTGTATGTAAGTCACCATTTTTAGGAAATTCAATGAGTAAAGGGAGTTTTAATATTATATCAGGTTTTGCTAAATCAGGGGCTCACTCTATTAAGTAGAAGCTTATTAGTTGTTTCTTGCTGAAAAGAAAGGCTTATATAGAAGTCTGGGATTAGTACTAGAAATAGGCACCAAGGAAAGTGTAAGAGGAGGAAATAATAAAACTGCAGAGAGAGTAAAGAGTACAAAATAAAGGGAATGAAAACTAGGAAACCAGGAAAAGAGTATAGTAGATAAAATAAAAATAAGTAAATAAAGGAATAGAGTTAAAATGAAGGAACAGAGTTGAGACTGAAGTAAGAATTGAGTGAACAGGAAAAAAGAAGATTAAATCAGAGAAAATAAAGAGGAGAATAAAATAGAAAGAGATGGATGAGAAGTAAAATAGAGGAAAAAGAGGTTAGTGAAATAATCAAGTGGGATTAAAAAGGAAAAACTAGAGAAATCAGAAGTTAAAGCTGAGTTGAGTTAAGAAAAAAGGAAAATAAAAAAAGAGTAAGCTAGAAGAGATAGAGATAGAGTTGGATGCAATAGACAAAATAAGGCAAAGATAAAAAAAAACTTAAGAAGAGAGAGATTAATTTAGGAAAGAGATGAAATAAGATTGATAAAAGAGATTGAGAGCAAATAAGAAGACTAGAGAAATGTATCACAACCCCCCTCCAGAATCTTCCAGAACAAACCCGGAATCTCATCTGGGACCTTCTTTCATCAATCCCACAATGCACCTCACCTCCACAGCTGCTGATGCCACCATCACATGCATCACAACTGCCATTAGCCAACTCCCCTGGAAACTCTGCATCATGGACCCTGGTATCAACCACTATCAATAATTGGATTACACAACTCACTTCTGGCCATCACACATTACAGCTCCCTTTGCACTAATTGATTGCATGCCCCACATGCATGATTCAAGTATACAGTCCCTGCCTGCTACTCAATGCCTCCCAGAACTCATCCCAGACACTCTGGAATCCTGAGACCCAATCCCATAGTACTTATAGCATAGTTCCCCATTGTATTCACTAGTCTTGATATTAACTTGAATTATTGCATGTCCTCTTGCTTGACTAATATGCACTGACTAGTATACTTTGACTAGCATGCCTGAATAATTGCATGCTTTAAGTTTGGTATGCATTTTGCAACTTATAATTTGCTAACTGGGTCTCATCTTAGAACCCCAGGTTCCAACTCAATCCCACTCCAATTCCCAACCTCTAAAACACTCAAAGCTCCAGATCAGGTTCTACTCCCTGGGATCACCCTTTATCTATGTCTTAAACCCCAGAGCCCTAGCTCCAGAGCTCTAGACACCTGAGTATCCGCAGATCAAGTCTGCCTTATAAAGGCATTGCTTTTCCAGAAAGCCCCTGACTCAGCAGAACCCAACATAATATAAAGACTCTCTCCTTACACCATTCTTGATGGCTATATATACTCATACCTACTACTCCATGGGCTACCAAACCAACCCTTATAGGTGTCCAATCCCAGATCACTACTCCGTGCAGACCCCTCACCCTACCTACCCACCCCTCCCATATGAACTCCAATATCTCCACCACCACTGGGCTCCTGACCCATCCCTCTATGATCTGAAGCCCTCAGTTAGCTGGGCCTCTCTGCCCAACCTAGCTCTGGCATGACCCATAGAGATTCCCTTATACCAGAGCATTTCTGGGGGCTTGCCAGAGACCCCATTAGTTCCCAGCAGACCTTGCTCAGTACTCCCCAGCAAAGGCCCCTTCACTCACCTCCTATTACAGTTACCAATGCCCCGCCCCCCAACCCCAAGAACCTTCCAACTATAACTACTCCCCTCAACACTATTCAACTGCCACTCCACCTACTAGGACTTCTCCCTCACCCATAGGATGATAACACCTTGAGGAGTACAAATGGCAATGGGATGAAGTACTATACTTACTCAGAATCTTGCCAGAGGACTTTGCAAAGCAGGCAAGGGTGCTACTCATGAATTTTGGACACAACAACTTTGTAGGCACTCTGGAGGAATGGGACCATTGCTTGGTTAAATTCAAGGATTGCCTTATGTGAGGAGAACTCCTGAAGCAAACTATAGTAAAGTATAGATGCAACACAATCCTCTACAAAGAGTTGCAATAACTGCTTGATGAAGTTCACACATCCCCCTCCCCTTGACTCCTCAACAACTCTGCAGATCTGGGTCACTCAATTTGCATCTGATGGAAACCTTCAGAACCAGCTTCAGTAGCCCTCACGGTCCTCACTCCAAAGCAATGACAATGGGAAGAATAATAAAATGCCTCAGCTATACTGCAGTCCCTCAACCTGGCAGGAGGACTATTCAATCAGCCTACTGCCCACATAGTAGGCTTGTCAACTCACCATAGGGCTAACTCTATCCCTAGCACTTTTGAAACCTGGGGACAGCCTCAGAAACTCCTGGAACTACTTCTGCGAATAGACAACATCCAACCTTCACCCCCAGCAAATCCTGGTAGACCCTGGGTGGACACCACTAGCACAGACAATATACTGTACTATATTAATAAGCTCAAACATGGCAACAATAAATAACCCCCCATGCCCATACCTGTGATTATTCTGGCATAGCTCCCCATATCTAAACCCCCCACTGCCCCCAATGCAAGCATGATACTCCTGAGTTGAATATCTTCTACACAACCCCACATCTGACCCAGCACCCAGCCCTCCTCAAACTGACCCAACACTATCAAACACCCACTGACTACCTTTGCCACCTTCTGCATGGAGACCTGGGCCTTTTCTTAGTCAGAATAAATCCCTTTGGGATAATGAGCCTCCTAGGCATGGACCTCTAGGTGAGCTGCATGGAGGAGGCCCTCCAAGCAGGTGTAGTCCTGCCCTCAGTGCCTTTTCTCTACAAGGAAGGGATAACCATTATTACTACTACTACAATGCCAGCCCCCCTCCCCACAACAGCACCAGACCCAACAACATTTGCAATGCTCTTGCCCATGAAGGGCATCTGGACATTCAAAAACCCAATGCATTCATGGGCCAGGATCTCCAAAAATAGCATACATTCCTCACCCAATGTCTTAATACATTTTAGGCAAAGCCACTCACTTTTCAGGTTGACAGCTCCTGGGTGGCCTTTGCCACCTTGTACTTGCAGGAGATTGCCTTTGAGTACTACACAGCCCTCATCCAGTTTGACCCCAACAACCCAGCACTCTCTCACTAGCAAGTCTTTGTCAATGAGTTCTCTAGGAAGTTTGGGATCTATGATACTATGGCCAAGGCCAAGGACAACCTCTTTAACCTCTGGATGCATTTCAAAGAGCACTTCACCATCTTCATCATATATTTCAAGAAGGAAGCTTATGAGACAGGTTGAAATTACAGTGCCCTCCAGTATGCCCTCTGCTGCATACTGCCACAATATATTAAAGATGTCCTCCAACTCGCCCCAAAACAACTCTTCTACAACAGATACAGGGCTCTTGTCATGCAAATTGACCAACAATATTGGGAAGACTGCAGTGAGTACTCAAACTCCCAAGCTCCCTGAAACCTCAGAGGAAAACCCCCATACCCCTCTGGCAAAAACTCCAACTCTCAAACCCAAAGCAATGACCCCCCCACATTCCCTAGTAGCCAACTCCTGGTGAGTTGCAAACTACCCAATACTAATCCTGGCAGTGGCACCTGCTTCCAGGCCCAACTCAACACTGCCATGGCCATCAACAACTCAGGCAACCTGCCAAGGAATGATGGAGGAGGAAGGGCATTTGCATACTCTGTGGTGAGAAAATCACTTCATCTCCAAGTGTCCTCAACAACAGGTTATGGGATGTGCCACCTGGACCTTCAAAGGGAAGGACACCACCTACAAATATTCAGAAAATGACTCAGTGATTTAAACCTGGAAGATGCCTTAAATTGCAGAATTAACCCCAATGTCTTTTCTACCCCAGTCTTATATCTTCATTCCAAAACACTTGCACAGAACACTCTCACAGCTTACCTACCATCCCACTCTTTGCACTCCCTCCTCCTCAAAACTTACCTCACTCCCTCTGGAATCCCCCTCAACACCCTTGTCAATAGTGCCTCCTCTGGCCCCATCCTTAGGTTTCACTTAGGATGTGTGACCTTAGACAATAGTTACAAGTTTACCTCTAACTTTCTGGTTACACAACTGCATGAGTTAACCCCAATGGTGCTGAGACTACCCTGGCTACATAACACAAATCCCAACATCAATTGGAGAGTGCTCACGATGACCTTCCTGGGACCCAAAAACTACTCCTCAACCACTATGCATCTCCAG
Organism: Termitomyces heimii; assembly: GCA_003313675.1. Lineage (NCBI taxonomy): Eukaryota > Fungi > Basidiomycota > Agaricomycetes > Agaricales > Lyophyllaceae > Termitomyces > Termitomyces heimii. Next base: position 94,395 of record QLON01006254.1, read on the forward strand.
GCCCTGGAAAGCAATCCGGTGCCCCATGCCCCCAAAGTGGCAGCTGTGCTCCCTAGCCATACACCACCAATGCCCACCCAAACTCACAAGGCCCCCGCTCCACTGCCAAACAATTTTCAGAATAGATACAAAGGGCCAAATTATCTGGGCCAGTCTCAGACATGCATTATACCCACTTCAGCCAATGCATCCATGACTCTGATTGACCTGAATGCACTTGACATTAGGGTTATTGAGGCTGCCCCCTTTGCCCATTTCATAAGGGACAGAACCCCCATGTTTCAGCTACACACCTTGCTATCTTCCCCAAAAGAATACTTACAAGGAGACACTATCCCCCTGGAGAAGAAAACCAAAGAACAGATCCTCTAAGAAGTAGTTCTCCTGGAGTATCACAAATTTACTGACATATTCTCCAAAGGCAATGCTAAAGAAATTCCTCCTCACCACTCCTATGACTATATAATCAACTTCAAGGAAGGAGCCACCCCCCCTTTCAGTAAAGTCTACAACATGTCAGAAGTCAAACTCTGGGCCCTCAAGGACTACCTCAATGAAATGCTTGGAAAGGGATTTATCCAACCCTCTGCCTCCACTGCCAGAGCCCCAGTTCTATTCACTAAGAAGAAGAATAGTTCACTCTGACTCTGCATGGGATTCAATAAGATCACCAAGAACCACTACCTGCTTCTGCTCATTAGCAATCTAGTTGACCAACTCCATAGTGCCAAGGTTTACACAAAAATTGACCTCTGCTCTAGCTACAACAATATTTACATTGCTCTGGGACATGAGTGGAAAACTGCATTCTGCATGTGGTATGATCTATTTAAATACCTTGTAATGCCCTTTGAAATGATTAACTCCCCCACCACATTCCAATACTTCATAAACAACATCTTCCATAACATGAGCAATATTTTTGTGATTGTCTACCTAGATGATATCCTCATTTACTCTGACTCAAGGAAGGACCACTGGAAGCATGTCCAGCAAGTCCTTGGATGCCTCCAGAAGCACAACCTCCATGTCAAACCTGAGAAGTGTTCATTTCACATAGAAGAGGTTGAGTATCTTAGCATCATCATATTCCTGAATGGTATTTGCATGGACTTCCACAAGGTCAAGGGCATCATCAACTGGCCACAACCCTGGAACATCAAGAAAGTACAATCCTTCTTGGGTTTTGTTAATTTCTACCAGAGATTTATAGACAACTACTCCAGTATCACAAAACCCCTCAACCAGCTCATATGCAAGGATGTTGCATGGAACTGGGATAGCAGGTGCCAGAGCATTTTTAACTTGCTTAAGGAGGCCTTCACTACTGCCCCCATGCTCTAGCACTATGACTCTACCCTCCTAATCATCCTGGAATGCGATGCCTCTAACTATGCCATCACTGGAATTCTCTTGCAGATGAGCTCCAAGGAACTCCTGGAAGACTCTGAGGGTCTCAACTTTACCAATGAATGGGATGAAGAGGCCCTCCAGGCCAACTGGCTCCCAAAAAAGAGATGACCCTGGATTGAGGTTCTAAAGGATGTGCAAAGTCAATGGTGGGGAGCCCTGGCCAGTCAAGAAGCTCCTTGTCATTGTCAAAGCCTTCAAACAATGGTGAGCCTACCTCAAGAAGGCCTGGCACTGGATTCAGGTCTACTCGAATCATAATAATCTGCAGTGCTTCATCACAACCAAGCAACTCAGCTGATAGCAGGCCTAATGGTCTAAAATCCTCTTGGAGTATGACTTCACAATCCAGTATCATCTGGGATGACTTGGAGCTAAACTCAATGCTCTCACCCAATAATTAGATGTCTATCCCAAGTAGTCATTTAAGGTAAAACATAATGTGTTCAATCATTGCATAGTGATTCCTTCTGAACATCTGAATGCCATACTGATTTTGAATGATGAAGGAATCCTGAGCCAAATATGCTGCACCCCCTGAGACAAGTATTTCATCAACCATAACCCCCACAATCTCCCCAATGGAACTGACTAGGATTCTGCTTTCTCTTTATCCCCCAGCAAAAAACTCCTCCTCTAGAATGGCTGCATCTATGTCCCAGATCACACCCAACTCTACTATGACATTCTCCACCAATACCATGACCACAAGCTCTGGGGACACCTAGGAATACATAAGACCCTCTAGCTTATCTCCCAGGCTTACTTTTAACCAGGGTTGAAGAAGGATATGACCTGCTACATTTGATCATGTGAACTCTGCCTCTAAGCCAAGATCCCCCAACATTAACCCTATAGGCTCCTGAAACCCCTGCCAGTCAGACAATGCCCCTGATTCTCCATATCCCTGGATTATATTGTTGAACTCCCAAAATCAGAAGGATTTGATGCCATTCTTGTTGTTGTATGTAGGCTAACCAAACAGGGCATCTTCCTATCCTGCCACACTACAAACACTGCCTTAGACTTCACCCAGCTATTCCTCAAGCACATCTTTGCCAAATACAGACTCCCAGATAACATTGTCTCCACCCAGGCCCACTCTTTATGTCCAAATTCTGGACTTCCCTATGCAAGGCCCTTGAAGTAAAAGCTAGCCTCTCTACTGCCTACCACTCCAAAACTGATGTTTAAACCAAAAGGATCAACTAATCTCTCAAGCAGTACCTCCAGCTATATGTCAACTACTTGCAGAACAACTGGTGCACCAAGCTCCCTCTGGCCGAATTCACCTATAACAATACACTGCACTCTGCCACCAGAGTGTCTCCCTTCTTTGCCAACAAGAGATATCATCCCTGACTGACATTCTCACTTCAGGACATCCCATCACACACTGCTTATAAGGTCGCTCAGGATCTTCAGTCCCTTCATGCATTCCTCCAGGAGGAAATTGACACTGCAAACCAGGTCTATACAAAACATGCTGACTAGAAATGGGAAGACACCCCTGACTAGGCCCCCAGGACAAAGGTATGGTTAGACTGATACTACCTCCACACCCACTAGCCCTCCCCAAAGCTTGATCACAAGCACCTTGGCCCATTTAAAATCTTGAAGAAAATCTCATCCCATGCCTACAAGATCGAGCTCTCCCCAGGACTTAAAAGTCTGCACTCAGTATTCTATGTCTGCCTCCTGGAGTGATACCCCCAGACTCCTTTCCCAAGTGATGCCCCAAACTCTCTTCTCTAGTCAAGGTCAAGGATAAGTACCACTATGAGGTTGAAGACATCTTTGACTCCTGAAACATTCATAGACAACTTCACTTCCTTATATGATGGCAGAAATATGGCCCAGAGAATAACACTTGGAAACTATGCTGAAATCTCAAAGGTGCCCTTGACAAACTCTGGGACTTCCAGCAATGGCACCCAGGAAATAATCCTCCTGGATGTAGGACTTACAAATGGCAGTAGTAGGCATAACCCCCACCTCTGAGCTGAGTAGAGATTCAACTCCTATATATACCTTCTATTCCCCCTCTCTAAAAAATCTTACTCCCTTTTAGTCCTCTTCCACAGTAGCACTCCAGAGTCTAGGCAAGGTGCTTGTTCTAGTTTTTCTGCCACCTTACTTACACTGTTTTTCAACTCTGGGAGATCAATTATATACATCTTATATATATACTAATCTATAGATAATGGCAAGAAAATGGGGGCCCCTAGAGCTAGAGTCCTGAACTACCCTCACCTTTTTCTCCCTTTGGCTAACTCCAGAAATCTTCCCCCAACCCTCCCAAACTATGCTTCCATCATATCTCCTCAGTCAACTAATTCCAAAATGGAAGCTGTTCACCCTTGTCTAGGATCTGCTCAAATCATGATCCCGAGGCCAGGATATTCCTCCGGTAGTAAGCCATCACTAGTCTCTCCAGCAGGTCTAGACTCTGCTCCACTCCAGAATTTCTTACCTCTGTCTACAACCCCTCTTGCAGGGACAAGAGCACCATGGCAGCCCCATCCAAAAGCAGGCAATGCTCCCAGGCCCAGCCTGGAGATATTAGTACTGACTCAACCAAAAAAAAAGGGGGAACACTCACTTAGGGAGGCTATATGCCCAATTACCGCATCTTGATGTAGGGCCTTGACAAGCCCTGGACTTGACAAACCCTGCTCCAGGACTCCCTCTTTCTTCTGAACCACTCTCACCTCCTCCAACTCCCAGAAGGTCATTTCATAATCCCCCTCTAGCCCCCCCTGGCATGCCGCCTCCTCCCTTGCCCCCTTCTCATGCTCCTCCCTCCCCTGGTTGACCTGCCCTAAACACTTCTACAGGGCCCTCAACTCTGCATCTAGCAGCTGCCTGGATAAGGGAGAAAAGGTTGCTAGAGAGAGGCACGCTGGAGAAGCTAGGAATAGAGTTTCTGCAAGTAGATTCACCCTCTTAGAAGACTCTAAAGAGGGACTGGGTGATGCCCACCTCTTTCCTTTGTCCAGGTGCCCCCCACAACCCTCATGACCACTGGTTCTGGCCCAGTCCACCTGATAAGTGATCAGGACCATGGAACAACCCCAGCCCCCCATCCAAATAACTTCTTAGCCCTCCAACCCCCCACCAAATACCTCTGCAGGCACCTCCCCCACCGGCTCCACTATCCAGTTCCGCTCCTTGACCCCCATCCTCTAAGTGATTCCTCCCAGTGGCCACCCCTGCTCCTAAGAGACACAACACACTCTTTACAGCACCAATATAAAATACTGCTTGTGGTTAAGGTAGCATGCCTCACACATGGCCATGTCCTGGTGGGATGAGGAGCCTGGAACCTCAAATAGGCAGAGGATCTATCATTGAGTGCAGTGCAAGCACTATGCCAAAATTAGCAAAGAGACCAGAGGTAGAAGACTACTTACCAATCCATTGCTCATCCACTAGGTGTGGGCAGGCAGACCCTGGAGCCTCTCCAGGGCCTCCTTAAACAACTCCTGCATTATATTTGCCTATGCAACACATTGACTCTCTGGGACCTCTGAAAGAGTCCCTATTACCATCCTAGAATGACAAAAATAAGAGGCAGATAGCCTAAGATAGGGAGGGGGTTGCAGATAGAGAGAGGAGACAGTCTTCTATGCAAAAGTGAGCATGGGATAACTCGGGTGGGACTCTGGAAGGACACTGGAGCCTGCATTGGGAGCTGGCTGGGACCCACCTCCAGGGCAGGATTATTACATTGTTCTAAAAAAGAAAAGTCAGTTGTAACAAATGGATAATGCAGTGACACTTACATTGGGCAAGCACTACCACATGCATGTGGTATTGCACATCTTGGGCTTTCCACATAACCAAGGGGGCCACTTTGTTAGTGGGCAGAGGCATTAGGGAATGCATTGGCATATATGACATGGTTGAGTTAATAGTAAATTTTTTTTTTTAATATGTGGCAAGTCAGGTGCCAGATCCCACAATTGAACTCCAGTCCAAATCACCAGTTATGCACACCTCAGAGGGTCTTGGCACTGAGAAGGGGGTGATGTTATAACCCTCCTCCAGAGTCTCCTGGGACAACTCTGGAACCTCATCTAGAACCCTCTTTTATCAAACCCACAACATGCCCCACCTCCATAGCTGCTGATGCTGCCATCATACATATTACAACCATCATCAACTAACTCTCCTAAGAATCCTACATCATGGACCCCAGGATTAACTGCCATCAATGATTAAATTGCATAACCTGCTTTCGGCCATCACACATCACAGCTTCCTCCGCACCAATTGATTGCATGCTTCACATGCATGATTCAAGTATACAGTCTCTGCCCACTATTTAATGCCTCCCAAAACCCATCCCAAACACCCTAAAACCCTGAGACCTGATCTTATAGTACTTATAGCATAGTTTCCCATTGTATTCACTAGTTTTGATATTAACTTGAATTGTTGCATGCCTTCTTACTTAACTAGTATGCACTGACTGGTATACTTTGACTGGCATGCCTGAATAATCACATGCTCTAAGTTTGGTACACATTTTGTGATTTATAATTTGCTAACTGGGTCTTGTTTTAAAACCCTGGATTCCAACTCAACTCCCCTCTGACTCCCAACCTCTAAAATACCTGAAGCCCTGGATTAGGTTCCACCTCCTGAGATCACCCTTTGTCCATGTCTTAAACCCTGGAGCCCTAGCCCTGGAGCTCCAGACACCCAAATATTTGCAGATCAAGTCTGCCTTGTAAGGGCATTGCTTTTTTGGAAAGCCCCTGACTCAGCAGAATCCAACAAAATGTGAGCAAAATAATATAAGGACTACTGTACTAACTACAAGGCTATTTTTTAAGTATTTGCAGAGTGTTTTGAACTTTGGAAGTAATTATGCATTAGAGAAGATTGGACCTTGGCATGATTAGGCAGCAAAACAATTGTATGAGAATTAAGAGCTGTGAAATAAATATATGAAGTAGTATTTACCTAGTATTAGAAATAATTTAGCCTTATTGAGGAAATTAAGCATTGTTGGGTTGTTAAAGAGTGATAGCTTTAGGAAAGCTTAATAATTGAATCAGTGATAATTGAGTATTAGAAAAGAAGAAGAGCAGAGATCAGTGTAATTATGCCTTAAAAAGTGTGATGAGGTTATAATACAACCTTTTGCAAACTAGAATAAGCATTATATTATGCTAATTATATTATTTAAAAGTCTCTTAGCAATGGGCCACTTTACTAAAAATGCTTTTACATATAAAATATGGGGCTCATCATATAATATTTAGAATCCTTTTATATAGGCATTGGTAAAGAGGCTAAACATAGGCTAAGGAGCTAGTGCATACTAGTTAAGCTTTAGTATTTAACTAATTAAAGGAGCCATAGCATATTTAGTTAAATTCATTAGCTAGTAGCAATTCATATAAGGTGTAACAGATGCATCTAAGAAGTTTTAGTTGATAAAAATTATTAGAAAAAATTTCAACATTGTAGTTATAAATAAATTAACCATATTGGTTAATGTTGTAAGCTATAAAGGCTAAAGTGAGTTGGGTGTAAATTACTATTTTTAAAGAATTCAATGAGTAAAGAGAGTTTTGATATTATATCAAGTTCTACTGATTTAAAAGCTCACTCTATTAAGTAAAAATCTATTAGTTGGGTCTCACCAAAAAGAGAGATTCATATAAAGATAGAAGTTAATGCTAGAAATTAGCACTGAAGAGTTCTAAAGAACAAAAAAGAAAGACAAATTATAAAAAAGAAATAAAGATATAGAGAATCAGAAATAAAAATAAGGAATTAATGTAAGTAAAATTAAAATTGGATAAATAAAAAACAGAGTTAAAATAGAATTGAGATAAAGTGAACATAGATAAAAAAAAATATAAAGATAAAACTGAATTAAAGAAAGAAAAAATAAAAGAAAAAATAAAGAAAATAAAATAGCTAGTAGTATAAAAAGTTAAAGAAAAACAGTGAAAAATGAAGAAAATCAAAAAAGATTTAGAGAGTTGGAGCTAAATTAAATTAGAAGAATGAAGATAAAGTATAAGGAAAATTTGAAAAGTTGAAAAATAGAGGTTGAAAGTGAGATAAGATAAGGCAGAAATAGAAAGAGTAGAGAGCAAGAAAAGAAGACAGATTTAGTAATATAAATGTAAAGAATAGCTGAGAGCAAAAAAAAAGTGAGAAAAAAGAGTAAAAATAAAAAAGACTAAAGAGATTGGCAAATTAAAGAAAACTATAGCAGGCTAAAGCAATATTAAGACTATTATACTAACTATGAAGGCCTTTTCTAAGTACTTTTAAGCTTTTAGAATAATTGTGTATCAAAAGAAATTAAGCATTAGCAAGATCAGATGATGAAATAATTATGTAAAAAGTTAGAACTTATTGGGCAATTATATAATGTAGTGTAAGATGTTAAAAGTGATTTGGCTCTGTTGCAGAAAAGTTAAAGATTATTTAGTTATACAAAAAAGTAGTAGCCTATATAAAGAAGCTTAGTAATCTTAATAATTGAATCAGTGGATATCAAAAGAAAGAAAAGTGAGGAGTCAATGTAGCTTTACTTAGAAGAATGTAATGGAGTTATAACAGGCTCTACTCTAAAGAGTGTAAGTAAATCATAATAAAAAGTTATATTTAGTGAAGTAGATTTTTTATAGTACAAAGAATTTGCAGCAATAAAAATTAATAATTATTTAAGATGCATTATTCTACATTCAATGTTTCTTCTCTTAATTATTACATAATAATGACTAATCTTTTCATATTACTAGATATTCAAATATATCATTTTATAATTACATATTAAAAATCTTTGCAGATTCCCAGTTTTTTTTCTAACATTTAAAATAATGCAAAGTATCAATTAATTAAACTTATTAAAGCTTACAAAGTTTTAAGGTATAAAATGTAAAGTGCATTTTTAAGATTTATTAATTTAAAGCAATATATTATTGCAGAGTATTTTTTTTATCTCAAAAAGTCCTAAGCATTTTTAATTTAATTTTTTTTAATTGTCCTATAATAATATATTCTGCATATAGCTATACTTTATTCTTTTTTTATATTTTTCAAGTATATAATTTTAATTATAGAATTTTTTTATATCTTCCACTATTCTTATTAATGCTGCATGTGTTTCTTCTTTGATTTTTTTTATTTTAGTTGCAAATTCTGCAGGCAATTCAAGTTTTTAAAGCAAGAATGTAGAGTCTAAGCTCATATTGATTTATTATTCTTTAGTTATAAAAAAAAGTGATTTGCTTATTATAGTTAATGTTCAATTATTATAGCAAAATTCAGCTAGGAGAAGTCATTCTGCTTAGTCATATATGGTAATTGATGAATAGTCTAAAATATTATTTTATTTTTTAATTAATATATTCTATTTAATTATCTATCTGAGAATGATACAATATAAATAGATTATATGGGCTATAACTTAGTTACACAGCTAGCAGAGGAAGATCCAAAGATATATTAATAAAGATAATATAGGTATAAATAATAAAGTGCTTAAAATATTTTGAAGTCAAGTTATGTGACTATTACATGTGACATCATAGTGCAACATTGTCACATTAATGTCATGCAGTATAACTAATATGATTAATGTCATAGTTATAATGACATTATAAGTCATATAGTCACTAAATCATAAAGCTATGTAAATTGGATTATTTTTAACTATTAGAGCCTTTATTAAAAGTAATCTATTTTTTAGAATTTGGCAAAGACTCCAAGACTAATAAAAAGCTCATAGTTCAACTAGTGAAAAGTTTGATAAAAGCAGTAAAAAGTGGATGAATTAGAGTGAAATTAAAAAGAAATATAAAGTAAAAGACCTCTAAAAGGGTGGTTTCCTAATAATAATTATGAGGTTTTTATGGAAAAATCTTAGTTTACTAGCACTTTCTACATTTATTTATGTATTTATTAATATATTACATTATTTTTAATTACTAATAGTTTTTTATTATCAGCTTCTTTATTTTATTTCTTCTTAAATATCCTATTACATAGGAGTTGTGATATATTTCAACAATCCTTCTTTTGATTTTGTTGTTATTTACTATTATTAAGCCATTTTTAAAAATAAGTTCATTCTTTTGCTCTAGCTTATTTTCCATAAGCTTGCAATTAATACTTTACTTAGATTGAAGTTGCATGTAATAAAGTAAAGATTGCTATTTTGCTGACTCTAATGAAGTGAGATAAAGCTGGCAAATAAGCAGGAATTAATTAAAATTTATTTAAAAAAAGAGAAAAGAGATATTAATCACTTGAGTAAAATTTTAATATGCTTTTAAAAATTATTTCAGAGACTAAGCCCTTCAAGAAATTACTGTGGCAAAGATTTAAACTCTTTCAACGAAGGACTAGTATGCTAATAAATTTAATAAGGAGTTCAATAATTTAAAGAATGATATATAATGAAACTTAATTATTATAAGCTGCAGCTTGAAAAAAACTCCTTAATGAAAATTTATCAATGTGATTCCTTATAAATGTTATTACAAAATTGGCAAAATAAAGCAAATTTATTTAATTAGCAATGAAAATAATTTAGAGTTATAATAAAAAGAGCAGAAGAGGAATAGCAAAATATTAAATGCTTAATTAAAGCATACAAGTTTACACTAAACTAGGCTTAAACAACTCTATCTAATTCTAATTCTCTAAATGCTACTTCCACTACTATAAAAGTTGACAAAATATATAAATGTGAGCCTCTCACATATTATGATTGCAATTAAGTAAAACATATTGCTTAAACTGCTGGTTGCCAAATGTTGTTAAAGTAATGAAAGTGGAAGAAATAATATACAAGATGAAAACAGCAATGGCAGTAGAATTTTATAAATAGAGTTTTTAGGAGGCTTACTAATTAGCCAAATAGCTGAGCATATCTAAGATTCTAGCTTATATATTAAATCACTATCTTCTATATAAACAAATCAAGAACATTTTATTTTTCTTCAACTAAGACTTAAAGCTAAAAACCCTAAAAAAATAATAATAGAATTGATAATAAATAAAGAAGCATTAATCATAGTCAAAGTAAAGCTTCAATAATTTAAGAGTTAGGAGGCTTTAAGCATTAATGGACTTTTAGATTTAGGAGCAATAAATATATTCATTAACTGAGGATTTATGCAAAAAAACAAACTTTCCATTTTAAAGCTACCTCAAGCCATATTTATTTTTAATGCAGATAGGACAAGAAACAAAAATGGGTTAATAACTAAATATGTAGCATTATAAGATATTAAAATCACTTGAAAAAAGTGTATTTCTATATAGCAGATATAGATAGATTAGACATAATTATAAAATATAACTGGCTGCAAAAGTATAACTTAGAAATTAATTGGAAAATAAGAAAGGTTAAAATGAGTTATTGCTCCATTTATATAGAAAAAGAAAAATAAAGAAGCTTAAAAAAATGCAAGAAATTGGAAGGCAGAAAAAAAGACAAGAAATCCAGAAGTAAAAATATTAATTAAGCATGAGATAACTTTTAATAATACAGAATAGTTTAGATGATTAAAAAAAATTATAAATATATACAGTTCTTCAACTACAAAGTTGATACTTTTGACAATTTGTTCTTTAAAAAAAGCTAGATATCTATAATGGTTGCATTACAAATAAATGCCATGTTAAATATAATTAAGTGAATTAAAGAACAAAATAAATGAGAATAAAAGAATGTAATTAATTAAATTCTGCTTAAGGCAAGATCAGCCAAAGCATTAAAAGTATATTCATTAAATTTATAGAAACAAAAAAAGTGGACAAATTTCTATAAGAAAATTTAAAGAGTGAGCAGATTTGCAAATAGAAATCACCTTGAAGTTCAGGGTTTTTTCTAGATAAAGAAAAAAAATGAACAGCTTCAACCAATATAAAATTATTAATTAAACTCAGTAATAATAAAAATGCTTATTTATTATCTTTGATATTTGAGATAATAGCAAAACTGAGGCATAAACACATATTTTCTAGAATCAATGTATAATGGAGGTTTAATAACATTAGAATAAGGGAGGAAAATAAGCATAAAGCAGTGTTTCTTATTAATCAAGGACTATTTAAACCAACTATCATATTTTTTAGCTTGTGTAATTCACTTACTATATTTTAGGCAATGATAAACAACTTGCTACAAGATCTAATACTCTGAGATGTTGTGATGGTCTACATGGATGATATTTTGATATATATAAAGATACTAGCCAAACATCAAAAAGTGGTGATAGAAGTATTAAGAATATTAAAACAAAATAAGCTGTACTTGAAGCCCAAAAAATGCATGTTTGAAAGAGATAAGATTGAATACTTGAAAGTACTCATTAGAGAAAAAAAAGTGAAGATAGAACTAAAAAAGTTGGCAGCAATAAATAACTGGCCAGCACTACAAATGATGAAATAAACCCAGTCATTTCTTAAGTTTTATAACTTTTACTGAAAATTTATCAAAGAGTTTGCAATAATAGCATAGCTATGATATCACTTAACTAGAAAGAACAACACAATTAAATAGACAGATAACTGCAGTGTTGCCTTCATTATACTGAAAAAAAAATTAACATCTGCATTTGTCTTATCTTTAACAAATAATGATAACCCCTTTAAAATTGAAGCTGATGTTTTATACTATGCATCAGGTGTGGTCTTGTCACAAAAACAAGGTGGCTAATGGCACCCAATAGCAAAAAGAAACTATAAGATCTATGATAAAGAAATGTTAGCAATAATGAAGATGTTAAATGAGTAAAAATATCTGATACAGGACAGTAAAGAAGTGATAGAAATTTAAACAGATCATAAGAATATTGAAACTTTTTAACTGCTCAGAAATTGAATTGTAGATAAGCAAGATGGTCAGGCATCTTTGCAGATTATAACTATATGTTAAAATATAAACCAGAAAAAACAATGTAGAAACTTGATGCACTATTAAAAAGGTAAGATTACAAACAAGGAGTGAAAGAAAACAACAAAAATATTACTTGAATCACTCCTAACCATATTGCATTATTATTAAATATAAGGAGCACAATAAAAATGTAAATAAAGAGAGATAAAATTATCTAGCTATTGAAAGAGAGAAAACTTGTTTCAATAAATAAAGTAGATAAATTAGCAAGATAGCTTTATTATTTGTATTCTTGAATTTGTCAAGAAGTGGGATGGTGCAAGAGTTTATAGCCACATTAATGTGGAGTTGGAGATGGTTAGTGGCTGCTGCAAGTTAGACCACAGACTGGGCTGTAGTGCCTAAGTTAGTGGTATTGCTGCTTCATGCTGGAATAAGGCTGTTGATGGGTTCAAGAATAGAAGTAAAGCCTATTTAAAGGATGCCAATCTGTTCTTTAAAAGTAGACATGATAGAGAGCAAATGTGGTTTGAGGTGTTATATGTGTGCAAGTAAGAGCTTAGCCCAATCAGTCAGTCAGATGCCTTTGAACAGCACATATAGGGAGTTAATTGAGGTTTTCTTCAACTACAAGCAATGTATATTTATGCCAACATACCAGAGAGCAGTTGTGAAATACTCAAGCTCAACTAAGTGATTACTGCCTATTGCCTGGTGTAGAAAAGTCAGAAAACCTTCTTTTCACCTTTTAACATCTCTGGACTTTTGTCTCTAGACTTTCCTTTTCTGGACAACCTCCAGAGTTTTCATTGGAAGGTTAGAATTAGCAGTGGAGATACTATATAGTTGTTTCCATGCCTTTGCCATCCACTGATGCATCACACCTAATAGTGAAAATCCTTAGACCTATTCTCTTTGAATTTCCCTCTGTCAAGTGATCATTTACTGCTGTATCTCTGTTTAACATCCTCAATACATCCTTTGAATTTTCCTCTGCCAGTTGTGTGACTGAGCTGCAACTTCCAAAGGTCACCCTTATAAGAAAGGCTGACTCACTTAACAACTGTACAATTCTGAAGGGTGCCTTGTAGCAATCCTTTTGTGCCTACTGACTAGGGTTCCTTGCTATGTACAGCTATCTACAGTTAGTGAGGCAACAATAGCGAGGCAAAAGGTTGAAAAAGGTACTTGCACTGGATGGTGCAGTTAGCATCAAGGGTGAGTTTAAGAAGAGGCGCGAGAGGAAGTTGAGATAAACAGTGAGGACATCACTTACTACAATGAGCAGGGACCTGACTGAGTGAGGGAGTTTGTGATAAAGTCAGGAATCACAAAAATATTGTATAACCAACAATCACAAACTGAATATTTCCTACCCTACTAACACCCTTTTATACTATTTATCTATAATCATATGTAACGAGATAAGTAAGACAGTGATCAGAAAAGCCCGTAGTCCGTGATAATGTAGCTATCGTCCGTGATAAAGTGACTAAGAATCTGGGGATCGAGTAAATAAGAGAGGGACGAATATAAAGATAAATAAAAATAGTTCGGATAATGGGGCACATGAGTGCGTGACAGTTTTATCAACTCATGGACACATTAGACTTACCGTAGATTAGATCATCTCTGTGGTGTCATATCTACGACTACAAGACAGTCGATTATACAGAGAACTGAGGATCATCTGCGTGTGCCATAGGTATATTATAGTCTAAATTCCTTGACATATAACTAGATCTCAGGTCCGCCGTACAATGGCAATGGCCCATACTCAATGGTTTTTAGTGAGACCACGGTCTCGTGTAAACTCGCAATTGATAATGGCCCGCGTATTAGGGCAATTGTCAAGGCAGGGTAAACAAACTATAGAGAGCAATTAACGGCATGCAAAACGGAATCTGAAGAGAGTGCGAGACATACTGAGAGACAAATATAGATTGTTTCGACTACAGCGCATAGAGTGCTTGTCACTAATCCTACTCCAGAGTGTCAGAAACGAGTTTAAAAAGAAATGTTTGGCTCCAAGACTTGGACTTGACTTCACTTTGTTCAAGAATACCAACGCGGGATATAAGATCTTTCAAAACGTCCGAATCAACAGTTTCTTGTGGTTCTTGGCCGAGAATCCCAGAATCTGACCAGATATAGTTCGGAGAAATTATATGAGGACGGACTGCAATGATCATCACAATGTAAACAAACTGCAAATATTTTGGGTTAACGACATTGTCCTCTGCAGGGGAAATAACCCGACCTGGAGAACAACATAGACAACTCCAGCATCTAGCAAAAGATACAGGATACGCCGTACTCTAGTAGACTGAAACTGGTGACGATCCATGCTTTCTTGTAATAGATTGGTGTATGACCTGTCATCATAGGAGTGATATTGTAGAGACACTAGTTTCAAGACATAGGTAAGAACATACAATAATGTCCAACTGATAAAGCATGTCGCAACAAAGTTGGTTATGAATGATAGAAAGACAGTTCCGAGTTGCTGAAATGTGAAGGTGCCCAAATTGCTTTGGTCAGTTCGAGACAGCAATGGCGCTAACACCAGGATTGCTGCCATATCTATATCAGGGTCTGAGGAAGTGGACAGCCAGAAAAGTGTGAAGACTGCTTTCACAGATTAACTACCAAAAGATAAACAGGAATCGTGGGCTACGTACCAAAAGTAGACAGACAGAGTCCCATTGAAATAAATAACGCCCAACGCCGCCTTTCGAATACAACCCATGCACGCCAGATGATGAAGGCATCATTGATTATTGGCTAATTCAGCATCATGACACTGCTAGTGAATTTATGGATTTTTTCGAGCTCGGCAAAAGACTCAACAGTGATGCATTCGAGCCAGATTTGGGCTACATTCCATTTCTGATAGATGGCACCTGTATCGAAGATGATATCTTGGCGGAGTAGATCGATGAGCTGGAAGAATTTATATTCAGTGATTGCTATTCCCATCCGCAAGATCCAATGTGCGGTGAATGCAGCAATGCCCAGGCAGATGGTTACTAATTGCCATCTGGAATGCCACGTTTGTTCTGGATACCTATGAATACTTGTGAATTCAAACGGGAGATGCGCGACCTTCTTGAATTGACATACTTTGCAATAGAGTAGGCAACTGTGATCGCAATTGGTATCAGTACACCTGTCGAGGATTAGCATCTTAATCAACACTTAGAGAATCGATAAACCATAGCACAATGAGGCTGTAGCCATCGCTGTAACCCATCTCAAGAGCAAATTTTGTCCTACAATCCTAAGAACTTGTCGTTCTGCGAAATTCATACTGTGAAGACAGATATTGTAATGTACAGTATAAAATTGCAGTAGAGAATGGAGGGAGTGGATGCAGCTTGTCTTTAGTCAAACGTTCCTTCAGATTGCGCGGAGACAGTCAAGTGTTTGTCGGAGTATGAGTTCTGGCGAGGGCAAGATCAAATCGGCACGCTCAACATCATCAATTTACATACCATACGGATCCTGGATGCATGCGATCCTACACAAATAGACCCAGAAGCATGGCACACACTAACCTCAACAAGCTTGGCACCAGGTAGAAAGGATCATCATCTTCTGATGAAAAATCTACGTGCGACCGTGCGAGCGAAGAAAGCACTTGACGAATACTGATGGTTTACAGGTCCCAAAAGATGATAAAAAATAAGGACAAAGACTCAAAATGAACAGGATAACTTAATGTGTTCAATGACATCGAAAACAGGAAGGATATGGGGTTGGATTGAGGAATCGTGGGAGTTTGTGATGCAAGGCTGAAGATAGTGAACAATTCCGCAGCAGACTTTGAACCCATGATTCATGATGCGTTGGAGCCGGCCAAGGATACACGGCATGGTAACATGACTTGAGTTATGAAGATCCTCGTGATACACGACAAGAGTATATTAAGTTATCTGAATAGAAGAATGATCCTTGTATGGAAAGAAGACATAGAACCAGAAGTGAAGCAGGTTGATTCGCCAATGGCAGGAAATAGCAAAGATTGATTACTGGTGATTTCTCCATAAAGATGATGCTTCGCGACATCTATCAATGAAGGGACAAGGCTATAGTCACCGAGATTGGCATCAAGGTCATCCTCCACAGATCCACAGATGTTACCTTGGGAACAAACCAATAGATAAGCGTCCAGTCGTTGCAGAAAAGGAAAGATGGAGTGCAATGGAACAGCATAAATGACATCGTCACATCTCCCGTTGCATTGGTTTGTCATCTCTTGGTCAGATGTTTCTATGCTTCTAGCTCAAGAAACGTAGGCCTCCGTGTGCCCACAATCTCTGATGTCGATGTCACAAGCTAGACTGGAAGGCACGAGTACAGCATCTTTTGATCTACGGCACTTAATTGCAATTGAGATTGATCCCCGCGCGATACGGATTTTGGAACAAACGAATAAAACTCACAGATCATGTTCCCGATTGTCGGCATATGTGTATGTCAAATGGAAAACGCAAGAGACTAAGAAAATTCAGGCCACATGAGTAGATGTTTCTTTCGGTGGAAAAATGGCGAAATGATTCATGATCTGGCCACCCAAGAAACGCTATTGTGGCGATACGATTCTTATACAACAAAATAGGGAAAAAATTTCACCCAGTCACTCACATAAATGGGCCTTGCTGGGATTCGAACCCAGGCCACTTGCAACTTGAGTCCCAAAGCAAGTATCGTACCTCTAGACTACAAGGCCATGGCCTATTTAGGTCCGTCGGCTCGAGCATGCCTGTCCGGAAGGTGACGAGTTGGATTAGAATAGTTAGACGGATCTATGGCATATCTGAGGGTTGACTTAGAAACGCACGGGGACCCCGAGTGCGTGGATTTTCGAGTCTGCCAGTGCCCTGAACCTCCAATGGCACGATGATGATAACTTACTCAGCATCACCGTAGGCAAGAATTGATCGATATATTGATCTTAATCACCCCTGCCTTCGTGACGGAACCGGATACGCGTCTGTTAATTAGCCACGTGAAGACGCGTTTTTTCCAACATCATGTGAAGTTTAATCTCATATATTTATCCTCATATAGTGATCACAGGATGTCAACAAGCTTAAGGTGATGCCAGACATGTACAGCAAAATTACTTCAAAGTATTTGTCTTAGGGTAGAAAGTTGAATAACATTACCCACTAGCTATCTTGTTGATCGCAAGTACGTGGGAACACTCCAGCGAGATTCAAACTCCGCTTGTTGATTGCGTCCCACCATCATCTCGAACAGCGACGACGCGCCTTTTTTCTCTTCTGACGCTGCCGGCTGTGGTGTAAAAAGTATATGCACTTCTTATGCTTCAGCGTAGCACGACGAGTAAACGCAAGGCCCCCGACGACGAACCAAACGCAAACGCAGACGGAGTTATGAATAGAGGCAGTATGACTGCCACGAGCAATCCGTTGATCAATGCAGCTAAGAAAGCTAAACGCGAGGTGCGTGTCTGGTTCTTATTTACAGGAATACTATGACTGAACATTGTGCTTATCAGTCAAAAAGTGGCGCGTCAAACAAGAGGAAACGTATGTTAAATCTCATTTACTTTCATACAACAAAACTGACTTTACCAGTTGCAAATGCTGAAGAAGCGCCGGGCGGCTTGTTCATTGTCCGTACCCAGATTCCTTCCTCATCTCTACCTCCGTCAACAGCTGCACCGGTAACAAATAAACCTCCCGCAAAGAAATTCAAGTCGTCCCAACCTTCACATCCGCAATCTCAACCAGTCCCTAGGACATCAACCAGACCTCCTCCCACGTCCAGATCCTCTCTTCTGCCCCCTTCCCAACCCGATACGCTAACACGGTATAATACCCCCGACGCCGATCCCGCTCTAGATGCGGCCGTACGAGCTATGGATACCGAAGCAGCTGACTTGCGTCGGTCGTCCCGAGCTCCGCAAACGCCCAACGCCTCTGGTGTAGGTACCAGTCTGAATTCATTTCGGTTATCCAGTCGAAGCGTGTCCAGGCCCTTGAGTAGCGGCAATGGGCAGGAGAAGCGTCGAAGAACAGAAAGGATTATTGACATGTCAGCCCCTCTGCATGCAGAGGAGGACGAGACGCCGCAGATTCAGCGGAATAAGCGCCTGCGTGCTGGAGCGATGGCCGCTATATCTTCTGGAGATTCAGAAAGGGATGCAGACGTGGATATGGCGGTCGACCCGGTAACACCGCCCCGAACCCCTGGTCAGAGTGCGCCAGGTTCCACGAGACGGAAGAGTTCTGTGGGGAGGGGGAAGAGGATAAGCAGCTCATTTCAGGCTACCGGTATCATTAGTGAGTTTCTTGTTGCTTTGTATTTCGCTATCTGATGCGTCGCAGCGCAACCACACAACTCTGTCGCGGATGCTTCGTTCTATAAGCACATTGACTCGGACCTTCCGGAATCTGAGCGTGTTCGACAACTTCTCATATGGTGTTCCGCTCGCGTGGCATCGACTCTCCCTTCATCGTCACCTTCCTCATCTTCAACCTCTCCCTCAGACCCGCCTCTACCGAAGCTCTCAGCAGCAGCCGAGGCAGCACTTAAAGCGACGCAAGAAGACATCGTGCGTAGGCTTGCTGAACGCCGTGTAGATCTCAGTCTTTTCAAAGGGCCCGGAGATGCGAACGCAGACACTAGAACCAACAATGTGATATTGGCAGAGAATAAGCAGAATGTGACCAATCGGACGTGGGAAGGGGTTTATAGTCGGGATATCCGAAGGTAAGCTGGCTTATATCTACACACTCAGATTTAGTGGTCTCATTTGCATTTTCTCGCTCCTTGATAGTGCGGAAGGAGAAGAAGAGGCCTGGAAACAAGTCTCTTCCGCATTCGATGCCTATGCCCGACGCACGCGGTCCGCAATCGAGCAACGACGAGCAAATCTAGTTACCCTCGCCCCCAGCACCAGTATGCCGACACCAGCATCAGTACCAGGCAGCGAGTCAGACTCAGGTGCAGACATAGGTTTACTCTCCGCTAAGGCGCAGGGAAAACAACGCGCGCCGAGTCTTGAGTTATACGAACATGATCTACTGCCGAGTTCTCGGGCCGGATTCAGGATGGCGCGAAAGGTTCTTGCGAGATCTAGGTGGCGCAAAGTTGCGGGGCCTGAGCATTTAGAGGAAACGCCTGATGCGGGACCGAGCACCAGCGCCAGTGCCAGCACAGGGAAGGGCATGGATCCTGATTCTCGGCCCTTGCCTACGTCTTCGCAGGGGTACGGTGTTGACATCGACGTGGACGCGGGGATGGAAGAGGACATTGCGAGGAAGGAGGCAGAGGCGGCGAGGGCGGCGGAGAAGGATCTCCGCCAGCAGATGAGGGAGGTGGAGTTCAAGCTGGACCATTTGTACGTGATGTTGAGCCAGGCGAGGCAGACGACGGAGGTCGCGCAGATGACGCTTGATGCGCGGTTTGAGGTTCTTGCGCGGGCTTTGGATGCGCGTCGCGCGGGTTCGGCGGGTTCGGGGACAGCGCTCGCATCGACGTCTGCTTCTGCTGCGGGCAAAATGCCGGCCTTCGGGCGGTACATTGGCGCCGGGATGGGTGCGGGTGCGGGTGGCCAAGGGGGCAGTGGCGTTAAAGACAGAGAAGAAGCAGATGAGGCGCTGGCGTTGCTGCGCGCCCTCGCGCGGGTAGATGCGGCACGGCCGCCGGCGCAGGTGGGTGACGCGGCGAGGAGAGCGGTGAGGGAGGCACAGAGGGCTGGGGATGCGAATGAGAGGAGGATTACGGAGGTGCCGGTGGGGAGTGGGGGCGTTGGGTTGACCCCGAGGAAGGTGCCCGGGACGCCGAGGAGGGGGACGACGCCTGGGAGGTAGAGTATGCTAGGGATATCTTTATTTTATATTTTTATACTGTATGAATATCTATCCTATTTTGCTTTGAAAATCGAAAGTACACTCGATTATACCTTGGGAGACAAAGGTTGTCCGTTGGATGCCCATACATTAGAATAATAATAAATGGCGGCTGGGCGAAATCATGAAAAGTAGTAGGCAACTGGAATAGAAACTGGGATATTTCTGCTGGTGGTCAGCTGACCATTGATTGACGCGATTTCTGATGTCAATTGAATGCTTCCACACAGATTTATCCTCCGCTTTTCGTCGGGGATGTCTCATCCCAGCCTACGAAGAGCCTCGTCCTTCTTGCAGAACTCATGACCGACGTCCTCATTGACAATACCAGCAAATCCTTGACTGCCCCTGACTGGGTCACGATTCCGACGGGGCAGACGTTAGGTGGTTCCGTCAGCCGCGCGAACAATACTCAAGACTTGACGTCTTTTACGCTGGCTTTCAACGGTATGATCGAGTAATCATACCCACTCCTCGTTCGTCTTACTCCATCCCTTAATCTTACTTTTGATTTAGGAAGTCGGGTCGATTTTTTCATTGTCGCATCGCCATTTGCTCCGCTGAACCTTCCTCCCAATGTAACTCTGATTCTTGATGAAGGAAATAGGACATGGGTCGCTCCATCTTCCTTTGAATCCCAAAATGCAAGCTCAACTAACCAATTAGCAAGGCATTGGTTCACGACTCCTGAAATGGACGATGGCCCCCACACCATTTCTGTCTTCGATTTCCCGCCTCATTTTTCTCTTGACTACGCGTCTGTCTTTAGGGTTCCTGGGACAGCCTCCAATGCAGACATATTTATTGAATATGACGATAGCTTTGTCATTAATTACACCGGTAACTGGTATCAAAATACAAGCTCAGTCTTGGTTCCCTTGTCTTCTGGAGGCGACCTAAACATTATACCGCATAAGGGAGGCACTCACCATGTATCGTTCGTAAGTCCATCGAAAAAAGCATCAATGACGTATCAATTTCGAGGTCAGTATGAATTTGACTTTCAGTTTCAGATGAAATCTCTGGGCAATGCTTACTTTACTATCAGGAACATCTGTATTCGTTTACGGAATACTTGCTGGCTCCAAGACTGGCATTGAAAAATTGACAATCGCATTCACCTTGAATGGACTTGAGATACGACGGGAGTATCTCCCTTCAGCACAAACGCAGGCAAACTTTCTCTGGTTTGCAAACACTACTCTCCCTTCGAGTTCTACTCAGCATATATTGAAGATTGATGTTCTGGAACTTAACGGAGTCGATTTCGTCTTGGACTACATATTATATACTCCGTCTGCTCGCGACCCAGGGCAACTTGACCCCTTGTCACCCACTAATGGGATTCCCTTGAAGTCTAACTGGTCCTTGCCCGATGCAACTAACGCGGAAACATGGGGATATACGAAGCTCGAGCTTTCTACCATCTCAAAATCTACAATTATTGGAGCATCAGTTGGTGGAGCCGTTGGTGCTATTCTCATTGTTGCTGCCGTTCTTATGTACAGGTTTTGCCACCATGCTCGTACGTGCCAAATAAGGATTCAGGGGATACTGATCACTCACGCATTCAGTGCACCAGGACGTAAGAGTTAGTGATACGTCCTGTTACCAATACTGTGACCAGGATGGCGTTCGCCTTGCGTTGTATGTATTTTTTCCATTCTTATGATTGCACTCTTCTCAATGAGACGGAATAGCCACTTTGATATACCCCTACTCCTTTTTGATATCTGGTAAATTCCCCAAAGGAAGTCGGACTGACAAGTATGAACTTCGACTCAAGCCAGTGACGACACATCACTTTTTTTGTGCTCACTGTCAGACAACGAACAAAATTTTTCATTGATCATTCAACGTACTGAGTACAACAGTGAATGAATTATTAATAGTTCGTCATTCGAAAAAGGGGCCCAGCTGAAATTCTAGCTGCGGAAATTCTGTAGATATCGCTTCCAACGTTTGACGGTGAGACTGAGATACCCCAGAACTCAGAGCTAAACAAGTGAGCATGTGTCCTTTGTTCTGATTGGTAAGCAAACACAACGCTTGATCCTCCTATCCTGTTCTGCTGCTCGGACTGCACGCAAAACTTTTATACTCAACCTGGACATTCTAGACGCGCATAAATGCCTGACTATGATAGTGGGTCTTGGCACACACTCTTATGCTTGCAGAGGATAAGAGTCAAATTGACAGTGATGCTAGTGCTAGAGTTGTACTGCAACCATTACGACTCGGCTCATTATCTGACTTCCGATCTGTCTACGTTGAATTCTTCCGAAGGACTATTAGGTGCTTGAGTTGAGCTTACCTATGTAGGTCCATCTTGATCCTCTTGACAACCAATGTCCTCCCGCCACATTAAGCAATCCGCAAGCCTGAGTGTTATTCGGTGCTCAGGGTTTCAAGTTACTAGCAGGTTATGAGCTACTCTTAAAGCTGCTGTTATGAGTTGCCCACTATGACTTTCTCGGAAGGCATTCGAAACTTATGGTGGAAGGACGACATGTCTTCCGATCAGCTGATCAACAGATGGTGATGCGATTTGTGCCTCGATTTTGTGGCTGTCCGGCTCTACCTCTACTATATATATTTTAATCGCCTTTTTCCAAATGCTTCGCACTTTCCCAGTCCATGCCTACCCTCCTCATAGATAACACAAGCGATGAGCTGCATGCGCCTGACTGGGTAACGATTCCGACGGGCCAAGGAACCTTAGGAAGTTCTGTGAGTCGGGCAAATAACACCAAAGATTTGACATCTTTTCATTTCAGTTTTAGTGGTAAGATTGGTCCTACCATTTATTCTAAGTTGCTTTCATCTTTGGTGCAGGAAGTTCTTTTGAAATTCATATTATCGTGTCGCCTTTTGTTCCGCACAACCTCCCTTCGGATGTGACTATTAGTCTTGACCAAGAAGAGTGGATTTCCAGTGCTGTTTCTTCCCTTGGAGACGCCAGGTACCCATATCAAACGTCACATATACTGTTTTCAGCTCCAGTCGTTGATGGTTATCATTCCATTTCCGTCATCGATTTCCCCCCTCAGTATTCTCTTGATTATATAATCGTCTTCAGAAACTTTGAGAATTTCTGGGATACAGACTTGATCATCGAAGATGACGGTGGCAACGCCATTCAATATACTGGTGAATGGGATCATAATCCTGCCTACGCAGATTCAGTTTTTCCTTTGCCTTCCTCTCAGGAGTATATCTCATTTGAACCGTATTTTGGAACCATCCATCGTGTAAAATCCGGAATTCTGTCGGTAAAAACATCAGCGACATATCATTTCATCGGTCAGTAAAGGTTTTCAGTTCTGGATTCAAGCCCACGCTCATTCACAATAGGGACGTCCGTCTTTGTCTATGGAATTCTAGAGAGCCCTCCTGGTGGCGGTAATATGACAATTGCGTTTACTTTTGATGGGTCTGAGATGAAAAGAACGTATTACCCCGGATCAGTACCGCAGCCTAACTTCCTCTGGTTCGGGCGCGCCGATCTCCCTTTAACTTCGCATACATTACAGATTGACGTTCTGGAACTCACGGGGATGGACTTCGTCTTGGACTACATAATCTCTAAACCCGATGCGTCTGTTCTGCCCAAACATAACGTATCAAGTCAATTAAATCCCCCTTTCTCATCTGGTGGTAATATACCGGAGAAACCTGATTGGTCCTTGCCAAATTCAGCAACTGCTGAAACATGGGGTTATACGAAGGGTAATCAGGTTTCACAATCTACGATTATCGGAGCCTCAATAGGTGGTATTGTTGGTGCTCTTCTTGTTATTGTTATTGCTCTTCTATTTTGGCTTCGTTATCGTACTAGTATGTGTACAAGATAGACTTGATGGCTGTTTGTCACTCATGCATCTGGTCTAATTGAACAGGACGCAAGAAAGGTCGAGTTTCGAAGGATAACAACCGCGACGGTGGCCTTCCTTTTGCAATGTAAGTTCTCCATTTTCACGATGATGTTCTTCCTAACAAATTTGAAATAGCCATTGATGCTGCCGCTTCTCTGAAATATGTTTTCGACTGCCTACAATGACTGCAACTTTCGATGACAAATTTATCTTTAAGTTTTAATGTCTTTTTTCATTTTTATTCTGTAAGTGTATTGCTCTTTACACATGTATCATCTTTTGAGATAGCCAGAATCAATATCGCCAAAGCTGTCAGACATACAGTGAGAATGTGTGTTTTGACGAAAGGTTCTTCACTCAAGGAACTTGGGACTTCCATATTATTTGTTGTGTACCTCATACACTATTCAAGAATAAAATTATCGATGATGATGCGAGAAGGTAACAGAAACACGTTATCTGTGACGGCCTGATGCAGGAGGCAAAGCGTCACATTGAATCAGCTTGTATGCAACCTGTCAACGACTCAACTTCCGTCTCCGTAATGAGGCGACTTGGGCGAAATGTGACCACTATTTAACGGGTGTTACAGCCCAATTACATAGCAGGGTATATTTTCATACCATGAATTGTCAGGCCATTTTGGGAGGTTTCGGGTTTTTTGATGTACAGCCAACTTGACAGCCTCGTCCGATCCTTCCATCACTTATGTGACTACGATTTGGTGTCAACATATGATTTCCCTGGTTCATACCACAACCTGAAGGCGCGACTCGAGCTTTGACCACGATGGGTGAAAGACTGAGCGTCTGATTCCTATGGCCCTCTGTATCGCAGATTGTTAATTAAAATCCTTTGTCATGAAAATATGTTCTGGCTCTCAGCTGAGCGAGGCTCTTTCGCAACTTGATATTCCCAATGCTGGCGATTTTCATATATGCCTGGATGATAGTTCCTGCGTTCATGCTTCTGCTCACTGCGATCTATGAGCTTAGGATCAGCATTATCTATTTCGTGTTAGATTTCGTGGGCCTCATTGCAAAGTTATTCATAGGCTTTCGGTAGATTTTTTAACTACCGAGGAGATAAGATTGAGATTAGATAGATGTGTTTTCCTGAATGGTGATAAAGCTGCTTTTGTTACTGCCACCATGCCGATTGTCCAGTTCGCACCCTTCTCCTCTCTAGTGCAGCCTTCATTCTGGCATGAGCTCACGAATATTAAGATCGACGTGCTCCGGCTTTCAGATACAGCCATTCCAATTACAGGTTCATATTCAGTAGGGCGATCAGTCACCGATCGGGAGTCTGGCAAGGAGATCGCGTTAGGATGCAATATGAGCGTGGGTTCAGAGTCATTCAATAAGGAGGTCAAGTGGGTGCGCCAGAAATATTACCATCGTTGGAGTATTAATTGTGTAAAGGGCTGTACCAGGATCGATTACAACGTCAGGCGTGTTCAAAAATTACAACACGATAGAAGAGTTCAAAGCTGCAGATAAAACAGCTCTATTTCACGAGGAGGCGTCAAAGGCATGCATCCTTCATTTCAAATAAGCTCTGCTTTGATAATCGAAGCCCAGATCTGGGACCATATAATAGCGACGCGTGATACTTCGCGTCTCAACAACTTCCTCATCATCACATTTGCTGATCTCAAGAAATACAAATACTATTATTGGTTCGCATTCCCCGCCTTTGTATCGAAGCCAGCATGGGAGATATCAGACGATTGGAAGAGTGCATCCGACGAGTTCTCTGTTGAAACTGCGAGTCTTCCCCGAGATAGTCTGCGGCGGAGCGTTAACACACTTCTAGCTCACCAAGGTCCACGAACAATTGAAAACTCGGTCAACTACCCTTCCTTTCTTTCTCGTTCGCGAGGACGCGTCGATAGCGCCTGTGGAAGAATACTCTACATTTTTCGCGTCAACTCCACCTTCATCTCAGACGATCGCCTTCCTTGATCCCTCGGCGAATGCTTCCAACCCAGGTTGGCCGTTACGCAATCTCCTTGCTTATCTCCGCGTACTGTACTCCGAATCAACGTCGAGCATACGTATTCTTTGTTGGCGTGATGCTGAGATCCCTCCATCGTCCTGGAAGAGTCGCTTTGGAGTTGTAGAAATCGGCGGTGCACCGACCACCAGGAACGAACGACCAGGCGCTGTTGGATGGGAAAAGAACCCTCACGGAAAGTTAGGACCTCGACTAGCAGACCTGGCGCCTATGATGGATCCCACGAGGTAATTGTGGCAATCGTCACATATCGTTAAGATTGACCCGGAACTTCAGGCTCGCAGATCAGGCTATGGATCTTAATCTTAAGCTAATGCGTTGGCGGATTTTGCCATCCTTAGATCTAGATAAGATTTCTGCGACTAAGTGCCTTCTGCTTGGCGCAGGAACACTTGGATGCTATGTGGCACGGACTTTGATGGTATATTTCAGCGCTTACGGTGATCCACGCCGAGTTCATATGTTTTACAGGGATGGGGTGTTCGACAGATAACGTTTGTTGACTCTGCGCGTGTTTCCTTCTCCAATCCAGTCCGTCAGCCCCTCTTCGAGTTTGAAGACTGTCTCGAAGGTGGAAAGCCCAAAGCGGAATGTGCTGCTGCACATCTAAAGAAAATCTTCCCGGGAATCGTGAGGCTTTGTTTGATCATCCATATACACCAGTCTTGATGTCGAGATCAGAATGCATCTGGCGTTTCACTTTCAATACCAATGCCTGGCCACCCTGTTCCTGCATCTGAGGTTGCCGCGGTCAAAGTGGATGTGGAGAAGCTCGAGGCGCTCATAGATGAACATGATGTAGTTTTTCTCCTCATGGACTCCCGCGAAAGTAGGTGGCTGCCTACAGTGATTTGTGCCGCGAAAGGCAAGGTAATGCATTTCCCAATGAGTCGCTCATTGGCGGGTCGATCTAATCCATAATATCTACGGACAGATTGTGATCAACGCTGCATTGGGTTTCGACACTTTCCTCGTGATGCGCCATGGTCCTCGCGCGAGCGCTATACCCCATGCCGGAACCCGTCTAGGCTGTTACTATTGCAACGATATAGTCGCCCCCTCTGACGTGCGTATTTTCCTTCTTTATTCTTAGACAAGCTTTTGACGCGACCTAGTCTTTGACCGATCGAACGCTAGATCAAATGTGCACCGTGACGCGACCAGGTTTGGCACCAATAGCGGCGTCCACGGCGGTTGAATTGCTTGCTTCGCTACTTCAACATCCTGAAGGGTACGTGCATGCATTAGTGGACAGGAGATTGACTGATCTAAAACTCAACGGTATGCTTAGCATTCATGCCCCTGCCCCTCCGACCAACCAGGACCCCGGGTCACATAGCGAAGAGAGCGGAGGTAGTGTCCTCGGAGCTGTTCCGCACCAATTAAGGGGATTTCTAGCACAGTTTAGGAACGTCCCCATTGTCGGTGCAGCGTATGACCGTTGTACTGGATGTAGCGAGATCGTAAGTTCCGATCATTTTCTTATGCCGCAAAATCAATCAAATCTCTTCGATCATAGGTTTTACGAGAATACGAGACTGCAGGCTTCGAGATGATGCAGAAGGCTTTCAATGATACCAATTACTTACCTCGACTTACGGGATTGGATAAACTTTATGTTGAAGGTGAAGAGGCACTGGAAAAGGTTGATTGGGACGAGGAGGATGGAGATGAGGATTTCTGAGCTAACTGCTTTGGTAATCATATATACAATCAGGACAGAGCCCATCTTCGTGTCCAAACACGTAGTGTATAGGTTCAGGGGGACGTGGACAAGGCCCGTCAATTCAATAAATTATAGACTATCGTGATGACATCTATGAGAGATCTTAAGATAACAGTGGTAGCTAACAGTGGTAGCTGACTGTTGGAAAAGCTACCAGAACTGGACTACGAGACACTTTGCACAAGAATCCTAGTCATTACTCAGATAACGTTCGTTAAAAAATCGGGCCACAAATTTGCTCAAACCTTGTCTTGTCAATCACTATATACCTCTGGATCAGAAAATCTTACGTGTGAAATTCCAAGTTGCCAGAACGAAGATGCACGCGAACCGCGGTATCTTATCCAAACCCCTCTTCCAAACAAGTCTCTTGGGGAATATTATAGCCTCCGGCCGGAGAGGCCGGCGCCAAGGGAAAAATCAGAAAAATGTATGGATCGATCAATTGATATGACTCATCCGATGATTTGAGCGCTCGACGATCATGGATGTTCTCCCATGGTCGTTGTGTTCGTATGTATGAAAGGACTCTTGACTATTACAAAGATAACTTTTTTCATTATGCATGGTCTCTCGTATTCATGGAAAACTCAACCGATCATCTGGTCTCTTATGGTTAGGCAGTCACCGGACCTAATTCTCGGATCCATGTTCATGCGCGCACACGGGCATTCCATGCCGCATCTATAAGTTTGCATCGTTTTTATATTCCAAAGTGTCTCATGAGGGCTAGTTCCCCTCTCTTACCCATCTTTTTTCCCTCTTAACGGCATTTGTGCGTCCCACAAGATGACTCGTACTGGGACAAGGTTGATCTTAACAAGCACGCTCGCCGCCACACATTTCGCGTTTTTGACGGCAGCTTTGACTCCGTTGGTTGATAAACACTTCTCCTACCCAGATGGAATGGTCAGCTTGCATTTCCCTCGGTGCTCTCATCATCCTGATATGGAATGTCAAGCCATATAAAGCCGATACAGATGTCGGGGAGCGCGGTGGACAGATTGGATATAATCGCTGTAATGCCAGTACTGAAGGCCAATCATCGCTGTGTCAAACGTCCTTTTTGAACTCCGTCGACGGTATGACCATTATCTCTCTCATCATCTCATGTTATTCAACGACCTGCATGCAATCAGACTTTTGCTTGTGGGGGCCTCCTAACCCAAATTCAGTCGTCGGCGATGTTGAAGGCGAAATGGTCGCATGGTGCACAAAACCCGGTCGTGGAACTCGCGTCATTCCATCAGGTGCCATCACAGGTGTTCAATTTACCAAGACGCCAGATTATGTCCAGGTTGTTGGCTTTATTGATCAAACCAAGATCAACATTGCCGGGGGTGACTCGGGAGGAGAGATGGATCCGCATGGTGCTGACCTCGTATGTCAAATTTGGTGCATCACTACTGAATACGTACACTGACAAATGATTTTAAGCGTGGAAACCCTCTCGGTGGTCTTGTTTACTCAACTGCCTACACGAGTAACAAGAATAAGTATGTACAGGTCATTGAGTGGCACAAGTACGTGAATTTGTTCAGTAACAAGTCTACGTTCTCATTCTCTTGAAATCAGCTTCATGGGCTCTAATTCTTTCTGCTTTAAAGCTTGCGATCCCTCGCGACCCAACGCGGCGAAATACTGCCAGCACATTTACGATCGTATCGGGTGCGAATACAATGCGCCGTCGAATGCGAGGGACGGTGTCTTTGAATCATGCAAGGGTGACAATCAAGACTTCCCTGGCATCTATACAGACGCACAAGGCAAAGTACAAACTTACACTCAGCCTCCCGAGAGCCTCGGCGACATCACAAGTATACCGTATGTTGCTCGTGTCCCGGCTAGTTCGGATTGTGTTCAATATCAGAGCGCTGCGCTTTTCGCTGGAAGCGTGAGTCCTGGATCTGGAAGTTCTTCACAGGGCGAAGTTTCTGTCACTACAACAACGACAGCTACAACAACGACAGCAAGCTCGAGTGCTGTGATTGACTCGGCGAGCAGTAGCAATCGTGCCTCTAGTAGTAGCGACAATTTCAGTGGCCCCAGCGTGACTACTACTGTCATCTCCTCGACGATGACAGCAACAGGTTCAATGAGTACGATCACTACCCCGCCTTCGACCACGACTACTCTTGTGACTTCATCTGTAGCAGTAGGAACATCTTCGCAAACGACAAATGCCGCACAGTGGGGTGTGGAAGGTGTTTCGCCATTCGCACTTGGTTTCTATGCAGTCCTTGGTGCTTTCCTCCTTTAGTATCTCTCAAATTTTCGGACAATACTTATTATTCGGACTTTGGACTACATATTTCGTATTACTCATTCATCACTTAATGTATTGTCGATAGGCTAATATTCAATATATTCGCGAAGTTGCACGATAATGAATTACAAAGTAATTCAACGCTATCTTCAATTATTCATCTTGACATATCCACGACTGTCCATTCCAGACACTCATTTGTGGATATCGACAATGCATCCGTTGCTCCCCTTTCAGAGATATTCCAGTCACGCTATCCGGAGGTACGTCCCCCTCGACCCAATCTACCATGGCGAGCAATACATTGTGCGTAGAGGCATTCACCACATTGGATGCGATGGAGAATTGACCAAAAATTGACGCGCCAGGTCCATTAATGCAGTGAAACATTCCGGGAATAAGAAAGAGGCGGTAAAAGGAATCGAGGGAGGGCATATTCAGCGTTCGCGAGACAAGATTATAGAATCGCTTGGAGTTGCCCGATGGAATAAGCTTCAGTGGCAAGATCAGTTAAGCAGTTCAGAAAATGTATTAAAGGCATGGCGTAACACCTACCCCATCCTGTCGGCCATGGTATGTTAGGAATTTACCGCCCCTGTCCCTGAATTTAGAGAGGTCACCATCGAAAGTTGAGATTCCACCAGGGTTTATGCTATCTGCCAGCGCTATATCTTCGAGAGAAAAGTTGCTGAAGTCATAACTTGAGTCGTTGAAGATAGTATATCGGAACCAGTCCTAGTCACGAATATAAGCAATAAAATGACAACTTTAATTATACAAACGGACACCGGAAAGCGGATGAACCGTCCCATTGAGGACTGCATTAGTATTACTGTCGGCTTCGCATCCAGGATCGGGACGAGGGTATAACAGCTGTCCTTCCGTACCAAAGAGAGGTTGATGTATCTTGCGCAAAGTTTCTACTTGGACGTTCGAAAGACATGACGTTGTATTTTCCCCACTACATAGAAGGACTTCAGGACGGAAATCGCACATATCAGGCTCCGTAATAATCCCATCTTTTACGCCATCGAGGTCGTCGCACTGATTGAGAATCTCCGTTAGGATGAGTTCCCAGAAGGCAGGAGGGATGAAGTTTGGACTCGTGCTGGCGTACGGCGCACCAATATAACGCGCCAACATCGCACCCAAACCAAGGAGATGGTTCCAGTCGGTCGGCGGAGCACCAGCAACGATTCCGTCAAAATCTTCCGGATACTTCAACGCTGCCTGTGTTCCCTGTCGACCACCGGTGGAACATCCCAGAAAATACGACTTTTGGTGGGAGGATCCGTAGTATGCTGCGACTATCTGTTTTCCAATTACTGTTTGTACGTGAATCGCGCGGAAAGCGAAGTCGTTGATGACTTCCGGCTTGTTCAGGAACGCTTGACCTTCCACTGCTGTGCCGTCATGTCCATTATTTGAGCCGATTGTTGCAAAGTGAAGAGAGGCTCCGTAGTCCAGATTGTTATAATCGATACCTGTGTTTGCGTCCACATCATCGTCAACAGAGGATGGAAAGAAGAAACCTACATCCTCCGAGGCCACCGTTTCCAACGGTCAGATATCGTCCGTACCAAGTATCTGGCAACCACGCTTCTGCAGACACGGCCGATGTTGAAGTTGTATTAATAAGAAACTGGACACGACAGATCGGGGTTGAAACATGTGCCTGGGAGTTTTCTTCACATACGCCCATGGATATGACGTTCGCTGGCCCGGAGACGCGCGATGCAGAGATAATAGTTGTATTCTCTAAAAGAAGTCCTCCGAGAGCGGTACAGGCATCAAGGGGAAGGCCACGAGCCAAGGGAACAAGAAGTAGTGGAAATAGGTAGTGTGGACGCGATAGCATCGTCTTTACAAACAAAGAAATGAGTCCACGTCCAAGAGCTCAAGCTTTATTGCCAGCACGTAGGTGGGTCGAATTGAAGGGTCTTCCAAGCTGTAGAGGACTCCATGGATTCCACTGCCGTTTTAAAGAGCCGTTAGATTCGCTACTTTCCCTATGCAGATTCATCATTACTAACATCCTGTATTCCTCTCTTCTCGAAAGTCTGTGCTTCCTTTTGCTCCCCTCGTGTAACTTTGCTGGCCTTTGAAGGTCCTTCGCAATGGCTTCCAGTAGTAACCTGATATGGTTTATATCTCCCAGGTTGAGTGTGGCCTGCCTATGCAGTACTCATTGACTGGGAATTAAGGACACCAAATGACCTTGTTTTTTTCGTCGAACAAGCAGGAAAACACGCGTATGGCTTTCGAGCTATGCTTTTTCTTTGTAATGAAAAGATTAGTCACGTGCACTCTGAATCTTCCGGAAAAGACCAATTTAGTTGTTTAAACAAACACTGCGGAGTATTCATCATGTCTCTGATAACTTCTGTTTCGTGTGTGGCGCAACACAACAACCCCGAAGGGATGCCTGAGACCGTCAGCGAGAAAGGCTGCGGCAGAGTATCTCCTTCGCGCCAGCGTGTGTTTGGTTGGGGTCGGACGTCAGTGTATGCACCCTGTCCAATTTCGACTTTGACCCTTCCTAACCTGATATGCACGTTCGCTTGCAAGTCATGCAAAATTTATACCCGTTGGAGCAAGGGAAAACTTCCATTGTTCGTGCTGTCTTCTCTCTTGGTTTGGGTGCAACGCATCCTTTGCAGAAACAGAACAGACACCAGGTGTTGTTTATCGTGCTGCGCTTTGGAGAGGTAGTGTCTTGGTTACTGGACAGGAGGAATCCTCATTCTAGATTGCGATTACGGGCATTCGAAGCCTAAAAACGGGAGAATCCGCGCATCCTCGTGATCGTATATAAGCTCTGACTTTGGCACAGCTCACGTTACGTTTCTCCTCCTTTTCTTCGTTTACAATGTTTGTATTCCTGTTCCATTTTTTTCGCACCATCAATTGACGCTCATTCCTGTCTCAGAGTGGGGTAGGTATGTTGGCGACTTCGATATTACTTGGTCTCGTGTCCGTCGTGCTTGCGCAAAACCCGCCCTTGACGCCACCGCCGGCGGCAGTTCCAACAGCAGTGGCTCCAGCTCCGGTGGAAGTTCCTGACTCGCTTAAAAGCACATATCCTGCTATTCCTCTCGTGTCAAAAACTTTTGCTTACCCGTCAGGCATTGCGAGTGGTTTCAAATATTCCACAATGTTTTTCTCTTAAGACGACTTTTTTCAGCCCTACAAAGTCGATACGGATGACCAACTTGTTCGTGGGCGTCAATGGGGATACAATATGTGTAATTCGACGACTCAGAACCAGGACTCTCTTTGCCAGACTATGATGGTCAACTCCCTTGACGGTACGCTCTTCGTCATTTTTGTCGTAGTCTGTCTTTATTCTTGTCAACAGATTTCTGTATCTGGGCACCACCAGAGCCAGACTCAGAGGTCGCGTCCACGGAGGGCGAGATGGTCGCGTGGTGCACGAATCCGTCGCATGGTACACGCCTTATTCCCAAAGATTCACTACATGGTGTACAGTTCATGCGTACGCCGGATTATATCCAAGTATCAGGCTTCATCAACCAGTCAAGGATCAACCTGCAGAGCGCTGATTATGGAGGAGAGATGGACCCTCACGGTGCCGACCTCGTAAGTAACTCTTATGCCCTTCATAACTTCCTATTGAGATATCACCTTATAGCGTGGTAACCCTCTCGGTGGCCTAGTCTACTCTAACGCCTGGTCTCACGGAAACAATAACTCTTACGAACAAGTGATCGAATGGCACAAGTACGTCGTAACCTATGAAACCGCTTGCCAATGTCCTGAAGTCTGGCTATAGCTTCATTGGCAGCAACTACTTTTGTGTCAAAGCCTGCGACCCTGCTGGTCCTAATGCTGCACATTTCTGTGAACACATCTACGACCGCATCGGGTGCCTCTATAACGCCCCTGCTAACGTCCAAAATGGCACCTTCGAGTCCTGTCTTGGCGACAATCAAGATTACCCCGGGGTCTACACCGATGCTGCTGGCGCAGTCCAGACGTTCTCGCAGCCACCTGAAAGCCTTGGACCAATTACGAGCTTCCCTTATACACCGCGCACTCCTGCAAGCTCCTCGTGCACGCAGTATCAGAGTTCCGTTATTTATGCCGCGCTGGATAATGTCACTGTGTCAGGTGACCCAACTTCGACTAGTGCTTCTCCATCAGAAACGGGGGCGTCGGGAAGGCCCCAGACTGCTGCAGGCGCCAAACCGACGAGTGCGGGAGTAAATAATAGTGTGCCTATTGCAGCTGTGGTCGCTGGTTTGTTGTCTCTTCTCTTTGTGTAAGGGGTGATTGAGAATGTGTACGGAATGCGATGCTAGGACGCTTTTTACTTGCCCCGCCTCTTTTGCCTAATCATTCTATTCTTTAATCTCCCATTCCTTTTATAATACACTCGCACAGACTTGATCATCCCTGACTTTAGTACTTGAGTCTATATTCAAGAAACGCTCTGTGTTTCGTAGAGGACATGCTTCTGTGGCATCTTCTGTGGCATATTACAAACTACCGTAGGTTAAAATTGGTCTATTCTTTGATCTGTTGAACTTCAAACGTCGCGGATTGTTTCATCTATATCTGATTGATGTAGGACTATTCCGATTCATCACACTAAAAGAGGGCTCGTCACTCGGACGGAGACCTTGTCTTTAAGGATGACGACAGTAGTTACTAGTGAATGATATGTCCTTATTGCATTTAGATGTTGGCAATTATGGAAATCTGGAGACAAACAAAGCTAATAAGAAGCCCGAGCAACGAACCGAAGGCTCTGACTATGTCGGGCGAGACCCGCGGATCTTTCTGGAAACCACGAGCTTCGGATCGTAGCTCGTGCGAACCGATGCCTTGGACAATATACAAAATGCGACGCGTACGAACAGCGCATCTGGCGTGGTTCTTTGGCGGATCATACTTCTGTCGATGTACGAACGTACGACACTAACACAACACCGCGCTGTGCATCGTGATAAAGGAAAAGTGTCGATGCCTAACGCGCTATCGAAACAAAATCAGCATGCCCAGCCAGCAAGTTACCCCGTGCCGTTGCGAAAAGCTGTTGCGGCCTAATTTGTATCTTACTGTGCCGACATTCGCTGCGATGTTGAAAAAATAGGCGCCCGTCTTGCTATTCGGATAACTTATTTCTTTGTTCCGATTTGGTTCTTATGTCCGTTTCCCTCTTGACTCGTTTCGCCCACGTGGATATTCATTTTCTTGTTCTATTATCTTCTCTGGCTCTGAAAGCTTCGATCCAAGATCCATCACCCCATGGCATTATGTTACCTTGCCCCAAGTTAATACAAGGCGTGTAATCAGATGCTTTAATGTGTCCTTGACGATTGTGTTCGCGTCCGCGTCGATCAGGATCAGTCGTCAAAGACACGGAGAAATACAAGCATTATGGCACTTGATGGATCTGATAAATCAATAAGATGGATGATTCGTGTATCGCTCCTTCCTACTACAAATTGCTTTACGGAATTGAATGAATCAATGCCTCCCTCGTAGAAGTCTTCCGCAACGGGACGTAGAGTTCGCCTTGACATCTCATATCCTAGGTTGCCCGTTCTCTTTTTTATCCACGATAGTCTGGACCCTCTTCTCGATGATAAAATCCAACGACATAAATAGCTTCCATACTGGCTATGGTGACTTCGCGACTCGGGAACTTGAAATTGCTTTGATGCAGATGCAATATCAACCTTCGATAGGTTCACAGATGCAGGCTTTAATGTTACCATCACCACACAGTTCCAGAGGCTCTGGTGGCTTTGCGTCGCAATGTTGGCCTGATCACTGGCCGCGAATTTTCGATTCCTCGCTGGACGAGCCATTTCCGGAGCTCTTGAGCAATTATGAGCGAGAGCATATAAGTGGACCCGAAGAAGTATGTTTCTCTTTTCCCATTGTCTACTACATAGCCTTCATTAACTGGAATTTTGGATACTTTAGTCAGTCATGCAAAATCGTGAGACCCTCGCCTCGTGTCAATTTTCCCGTAGTTTCGAGCACGACCCTCATATATACGATTATGCGTCTAGTCCCTACTTCATTGAAACAAGTAGTTCCCTAGAGAAAAGCTACCCAAATGAAGAACAGGATAGTTGGATCATGTGTGTCAACATGAATGTGAGCTTCGTGTCATTTGAACGTCTTCCTCTGTTTCCGACTCCGCTCATTGCAGGGGACGCCTCCTCCACTCTATCAATCAAATAGTCCCGTACATCCTCCGCAGGAGAGAAAGGATGAAATTACGCCCGATAATGTCTTCTTATCGGACCAGCCAATGCACTATGTGCAATCCGAAGCATGTCGGCTTCCGCGGCATTCCGAACTCTCTTCTAATGTTGAATTTCTGGTATCATCCCAGATTGAAGAAGCAATAAGCAATTCCACGTCCCTCCAGTTTTCGTCCAGAGAACAATCAACCTTTTCAATGGAAGACACGTATACTGATCGTGAAATATTCCCGTCTCCGCGTCATGACCACACTCAATCTCTTCCATTCAACGTTCCTCCTGTCCGGACGCCTGCAGCTAGCATATATACTGACCAACCGTCAAACAGTCTTACTGAACTTCAGCGCGACCCTTATCTCATGCCGCCTCCCTTGGTGGGGCTTCCAAGTAATTTCAATGACTCTTACGAGTCTGATTCGCCTACCTTTACACCTGCGTCGTCTCCTGGACCTCCACCCCCTTTGGTCGTGGACATCGAGCACAAAGGTCCAGCCAAACCCCAAAGTTTTTTTGAGACTCGACGATCAAGAGGAACTGCTTGCATGTCGTGTCATCGACGTAAGGTAGCTTGTAGAATGGACCTTCATAAAGGGGATGAGAACCAGCGTTGCAAGTCCGTATACATACTTCTCAGCACCTTCGAAGCTGATTTATGGCTCAACAGCTATTGTAGGATCAGGAATGAACAATGCATACCATTCTCTTCTCAAAAGACTTGGCACTGCATCGTCGGCAGGGACAGACTCCGAAGGTCGTAGCATCAGCCAGAGAAGGTCCGCAGACCGATCAACTCATTATTTGGAGATTGCATTTTAGACCACGACCACATTGTTTATACAATACTATAATACAAGATTGGTATACTGTACAATACATACATTCAGCGCCGTTTAATTCCATTCATGAATCGTAAGTAAGATCAGACGAAGTCGACTTCAACCGGTCTCAGCCCAAATTGTCGTCGTGGTAGGAAATGCTGCAAGCAATCGATATGTATATGCCATCTCCGTGAGTTCCTGGACAAGAATACAGGTGGGGAGACCGCCCAGTACTTGTGTCGATCAGCGCACATCACACAATGCTCCTGCTGGCCTTCCATATCTTCAAGTTTCACGATTTTGTCATGAAGCTCAGTTTTATATGCCTGGGGAGCTACGCGGACACTGCTTTTGTCTTCGTCCTTCCCAGCATCAGGTTCAGGGCACCAATTGGCCGGCGTGAGAAACACATATGCAGCAAGACGCTTGGCGAGATGCGACCAAACTTCTGAAGCGGCAAGGGTTCGTGGATAGAGCATGCCTGGGCAACAGAGGACTTCCTGCCCAGACCGATCTCGGACTTTATAACCGTCTTTCCAATAAATCTGCAATGCTTATCTAGGAGGTGTTGATAAAGATACATCTCGTAACTCACGGTATCGATCCCTGCATTAATCCCACTAGCAATGTCAAGATAATCGTAGCCTTTTTGGGAATCGTGATGCTTCATCACTGCAGTGACTTGTTCTTCGAGCTGGAGGACACAAAAACTATTAGTGAGAAAGTTCATTAACAGAAGCTGGGAACTCACTGCTGGATGATACTTATGTGCATCAGGGAGGTGAATAGGCATATTGGCGAGTGTAAAAGTGGGCAAGAACAAGAATAGAAGGGTAGGCTGGCGTGTCGAGCTGGGGCGTTTGAGCGAGGATCCGAGAAGGAGTGTAGGTTATTTAACAGTCAGCAAGTGGCGGTTTCAGCCCGCCCGGCCACCACAAAATAAAAGTATAAGAGTGTTGACCCGGCTTTCACTAAGAACGGCGGTGTTTATGAGTGCCATTTACCGGTCATTTATCCGGTCAATTTTACAAGGGGAGTGTATATGGTGCAGCCGACGCGCCGAAGATTCCAGATATCAAATGAATGTGCGACTCCGAGAGTGGCCACTCCGGAACAGTAAACAGTGCACGGAAGCCAAAGATGGACAATTCATGGCCATGATGTGGCCATGAACGAGTCTGATCAATGTTGAGTAATGCATTTTGTTCAACGTCAAGGGGTTGTGTGGGTTGTTGGCCTCGCAAAATGGCTCCATGCCAGTGGGCTCATCAGATATTTTTTGACAAGTTCAATATTAGGGTTCTCTATTATTTGGATACCGAACATGGGACGCAGGGTCACGTGAGGACATCACCCTCAATGGAAAGATATTGCAGAAACTAACTTTGAGCGCTCAATTGAGTTCTTGTCAACGTTGACGAATTAAACTGATATGCAAGACGCATGTTTACTACTTGAACTACTTGAAGACTCTAATGGTGTGTTAAGTTAGTCCAGAGTTACAGTGATCGATCAAAAATTTTCACTTTATTTTTTTAAAAATATCTTTCGGTATGTCAAACTGAGGCTTGACCATCACATGCTATCGTTCCGATCATCTCTTTTCGGGCAATGAAAGTTTCCACCACTTGCGCAGTTACAACAATACTCGAGTATGGCCAAGCCTGTCTCAAAATAGAATCTTTGGCCGGAAGAACCAGTAGCGATCCGCATTTTCCCTGTTCATAGGCCATTTGTACAGCTAGGTAATGTCTAAATGATAAACGATCAATGCCATCTTCAGCGTTTAACTAGTTTATAAGGAAGACGAGGCCGCTTGAAATCTCACAAAGCACGATGCACAGCCAATCACACACGTTTGCCTAAAGGAAGGGACAAACTCGTCATCATATGTGATGAGTTCCATCACTTCGATTGACGAATGGTGAGAGGTTTCTGCCGGTCGAAAGTTGAGATGCCTCCGAAGCTGATAGATTATGCCGTGATGCCTTGCATCAGAAATGGCTCAGGTTGATATCTGAATGGACTTAAGCCAGCGTATGTAACGTTACTCAGTCATTCAGGAGACTAAAAGATTCAATTCGTCCGAGTCGCTAAGGACTATTCTGCAAATTCGGCCCTGGACGCACGTGGATACGGTATGCGACTCGAATAGAGTTCTCATCCGGGCGCCTGACTGTGGCTATGAAAACAGCCATTACACTCTCAGCGGTGTATAACAAAAGTTCCTGTCTGAACTCGCAGGCATTAATAGAGATTGATCAATGATGAAAACCCTCAGACCGCTGATTATGTCGAATTGATCAATTCATTCACAATCAGTTTTAAGGGACTCTAGCTAATACTCAAGGGGACACCTGAAGCACGCAAGGTATTGCCCCCACTTGCATGTGGATTTCGGTCCGTGGCTACGTATATGAAAACTGAGAAATCCTGCCGGTGTCCTGGAGTGCAACCGAGGAAATAGGCTTGATGCAGCTATAGTACGCAGCTACCTTTTTGCGAATCACACACAAACAGTCGTGGCGTTGACAGATAGGAAATGTAAGGAATGAATCTAGCGACGGTCTTGTGGTTGATACCTAGCTGAAGCTTGTCATTTATCAGGCACAGATGTCCATATATCCGTGCATCGGCTGTTTTCAGACCCCAAAAAACGTCCGCACGCGGTAATAGATAGCCACACATCGGTGTATATGTCAGATGAATGTTGGAAACGAGGCAAAACCAAGGGTTGCGGAAATTAAAAATCTCGGCGTGGCCATGCTGATTAGGACCCTGGGTGTATGTGGGGGACAGGGTAGCTGTGTTTCTTTTAATGGTATGTACCGTACCATTTGACTTACTAGCGGGATCACATACACTCAAAAGACGAAAATAGTGAAGCAACCTTAAAGCCATAGCCGGCGTCGTCCATAAAAAGCCCATCCTTATATTTTCAAGGGCGCAGAAGATGCAAAGCGTTAATAGATTTCACAAGATAGACTCGGACGGCATGGTAAAGACGTCTCCGGAAAGATATCTGTTTCAGAATCTGCAGTACATCATCATCTGCACCAATATTATGGTTCATAAGAAATTTCCAGAGGATTTCTGATTATCAAAAAAGTGCGTCGAACATGAAATTAAAAAAAAAAAAACTTGTCATGAAAGTTCAGGTTGATCAATCGGCTTCAATGATTTTGACATTCAACAACTAAAAAAAAACTGCAATTAAACACAGCCGGTGGAAGCATCGACGAATCCGAATTGCTTCCTACTTAGCCCCACTAACACCCACCAGCGCCCACTCTCCTGTCATCTCAGTCGCGTGCATCATTTCGGCAATAACTCAGCTCTCCACCACTAGAAATGTAATGACCGGCATTCATTCTGCTGCTTCATTCCTGTTACCGTCCGATGACTATGTTTGTCTTGCTCACAAGACGTCCGGAGCGTCCGCAATACCCCTGCTGTGGGGCTAGCTTTGTTCCAGAGATAATGAGTCTCCACTGCACGTTCGGTGAACTGACTTGACTACATAAGGGTTGTATGGATTTGTCTCTCCGGATCTGGTCAAAAACGCTTGAATAGGACTTGTTCTGATGCTCTCATCAGATATTATCTATTTTTCCAAGTCGTGGTATCAACTGTCAGTCCAATTTTCTCATTGAATACTGCTCCTGTCCTTCGTCAACGCCGTCGTCGGTAATGTTACGCTATCACACGTGCAAATTGTTGCTTGTATACACTTCCGTTCGACTCGGAATTACGGTGGAGCGGTACACATGGCTACATCAAAAGTAGTGGTTAACGCACAACACGCCATGGACGAGCGCTTACAGAATTCATAAAAGGTATGCGATCCCACGCGAACCACTCAACGTATGACACCCACATGTAAGGTCTGTCAATGATACATCATAAGCAGTTGGTGGCTAACTGGGATCATTCAGGAGATATGTGCTATTAGAAGCTCTATCTATTGCGGTATGCATGTTGATAAGACAGTTTTCATCTTGATCATCAAACTTCGTGATGGAGTCCCAGCAACTATTTTCTGAGATAAGCTTCACACTAACGTTCACGCAACATTGCTTGCAGTCGTGACCTGTGACAAGGCATGTACCAACAATCCGAAGTCGACTTGTTATCTGGCGCAGTCAGCTTATAGAACAAGAATAGGGTACAACATTTAACATTACAACAGCCTACGGAACTAAAGCGAGAAAGGAATAAGTTACACAGCGTCGTGCATGTCAATCGAAGTGAACAACTGTCAGCAATTGTGAATACGTGTCAACAACTGGGTCGGGCGTCTGAAGAAAGCCAGTCAAGCATCCGATCTACAAGAAAAAGCTTCTTTCTCAGGAAGGTCATAACTCGAAGCGAACAAGTTACATACCAATCTTCATCAGTTTCTGGCGTATCCTCACCTTCCATAGGGTCGCTGGAAGGATTGGTATCGTCTTTGCCCTCATCTCTTGCAGCAGCTTTCTTCTTCCTCGGTGCCTTCACCTTGGGTTCCTTAGGAGCCTTAGGTTCCTTCGGTTTACGTGCTTTCGGCTCGGCGCCACGATTTGGGTTCTCAGGAGAGTCCTTCCAAAGCTTTGCCATCTGTGGAAATCAATATCGATGGATCAAACACGTATGAAAAATGAGGACGTACATGGGTCATCGCTTCCTTTGCGCGTCCTGGATTTGCATCGTTCCATTCCTTCATATGTTTTCTGCAGAAAAGTTGGTATGCCGTGGGCTCACGCTTGGGCTTATCGGCCTTATCTGTGGTGAGAAGAATCATGTCAAAACGTGGACGTGCATATATGCTGTCAGAATATGAACTAGACAAAGCCTACCTGCCTTGGGCCGAGTTTTCTTGTCATTGGCAGTTTTAGTTGCTGTCTTTGTCTTTGTCACTAGGGAGGAAGATGAGTATGAGGATCCTTTATTGGTTACTAATTGAGCTCACCAGTAGCAGTCTTTGCCATTGCGTCTATGGGAACGGGCGTATGTGGAACGGGGTGGAGAGATGAGGGTTAGGAACAAAGGCCGAAAAATCAACGAACGTGTAAAATGCCTCAGTTATAAACGCGTGAAGCGGAACTTTAAAAGTGCGACGCGTTTCCTTTCAACCAAACTCACGTGGAGGTGGTCCGTGCACGTCGATCTAACATGTGAGATCTCCGAAATCCGTTGCGTAATACGGCCAACATTTGCCAATTGATCGATCAGCCAAAAGTGTAGATCCTCATATGTACGATGTGAAAAAATGAGACTCCGCTTGTAGGCCGCCGTTATAAGGGTATAAGGAACTTTTTAGTTGCCACGAGTTCAGTTTCCGTTGAGGTTTCCTCTCTGTTTACTGTTTAATTGCTATAGACCTCGTCTCAGGATGTCACCCTCCACTCGTTTTTCTGCCCTTCTTGCTCTCGTTGCCTCTATTTCGAGCGTCACCGCTCAAGTTGCGAATCCTTCAATGAGCACTTTCCCTCCTACCCCTCTTGCTAACAAACACTTTTCATAC
Source organism: Termitomyces heimii (assembly GCA_003313675.1). Classification (NCBI taxonomy): domain Eukaryota; kingdom Fungi; phylum Basidiomycota; class Agaricomycetes; order Agaricales; family Lyophyllaceae; genus Termitomyces; species Termitomyces heimii. The sequence continues at coordinate 137,022 of QLON01006254.1, forward strand.
CCCACTGGAATCGTACGTCCATAAAAGCCGATCTTTAATCAACGTATCGGTCTAATGTTTTGGTTGTAGCCCTATAAAGTCGACACTGACCAGGGTCTTATCCGTGGCTTCCAGCATGGCTACAACCAGTGCAACTCCACTACGGAGAACCAGAAGTCACTGTGTCAAACCTCGTTCCTCAACTCCATTGATGGTGTGTCGTCTGCCATGTCGTTTCACTTACCATTCGGGGCTCAC
>QLON01006256.1:0-21975 GCA_003313675.1 Termitomyces heimii
ATCCTCTCCTTCCCTCTCCTTATTCTTACCCTTCTTCTCTTTCTTTTCTTTCTTCTTCTTCTCAGGAGAGGTAGCGGTAACCTTAGTCTCAGGTTCATTCGCCACCTTGGCTTTTTTATTGGTAGATCCGGTCTCAGCCTGAAAACACATATATATTAGCACAGTAACGGATAAAACTTATCCACCAAAAACCCAGACTCACAGGACTCTCCTCCGCCTTCCTCTTCTTATCCTTCTTATCCTTCTTCTCACTCACACGTTCATCCTCCAATGACTTCACTTCAGACTCCTGTGGTTCCAAATTGGCCGGGTTTGGACTAGGAGCATTAGAATGAGTCGGCGTCCCAAGCGGCGTAGCATTCGGCCCTGTAGCCTGCGATCTTGACTGGCCCCAGCCTCCCTTTCCTCCTCTCCCACCACCTCTACCACCTCTTCCTCCATAACCACCACGTCCTCCCGATCCCCACTGTGATACTGACGGTCGAGAAGCCGCGGGCTGTGGGGGGTAGTTATTTCTAGGCGCACTGGACGCATCCTACAACCAATTCGAAGCAATGCAAATAAATCGTATGTTCAGAATAAACTACAGTAGAATAAACGTACGGTTTTAGCGCCTTTGTAAAGGCTTTTTTGGTATTTTTCAGCTTCGCTAATGCATTGGGTATGGCCTTTGTATTCGGCGGGTGTATTGAATGTTGTGGAGCAGTCTATACAGTCGAATCCACCATGGCAGCGCGACCTGTGTTGGTCAAGTTTGGGCTTTTTGACTACGTCGTTGCATACTGAAGTAGATGGTTAGAGATGGGGTATGCATTGAAGGAGGAATGAGCCAACCATGACACCTATATGAGAGACGATAAGTCAGATTTTCACTGTGATTGAAAAGGGACACTCACTGGAATGAAACCATTGAAGGCCTGTGACCGCAGATTTGCGAGAAATGCGAATGACAGCCTTGAAGCTATGGATTCAACAATGAGCGTTAGCCAAGTAACTTTTTCTTTTGAAATGGAAACATATTGTCACGTGACAAGCGATCTCATAACTGACTCACAATGTCCACCGGAGGTGGGTCGCTACACCTAAAACTACAGAAAACAAGTTCCAACGAAAAGTTATGAAGGGGGTTAGTAATGGAAGGAAGTATACAAAAGCCTGATTCCGCGTTTCGTTTACGTTTTTTTGAACGAGACTATCCATGTATCCGGGACCTCCGCAGAGCCGGGGAACAACCTCAACTTGGCGAATTCCTCATCCTGATCTAACCCAGCAAACATAGTTGCCTCACCCAAATAGTCGATCCTCCTCAAATGCTGATCATCTTCCTTATTCAAATCTCTCCTATTCTTTGCGGCCTTTTCCACGGACTCCCGATGTACCTTTTTCATGATGCAAAGCATCCCCCACTCCGAATCTTCCATGGGTTGCTGTAACCCCTGATACAACCCTTCCCACACCATTTCACATGTAATGGGAACGGGCGAATCAATTTCAATTGTCCAAGGGAACGCCTTGGATATGATCTTCAACTTCCTTACTGAGTTCTGTGTCGCGATGGTGCGCCGGTGCTGGATGAACGTCGTTTGATGAATAGATGAAGGCGAGTTCCGCACGTCCCATTGCAAACGCGTCGTGTCAGAGGCAAGGAGGTGGAAGAGCCGAGGGTACTTGTTGGAGAGGTCTGCGAGAAGCGGTTAGTTACGGAAGTACAGAATTTGAGGATTTCGTGGTTACACACGAAGCTCGGGATAATATTGATATTGTCCTGGGAAATAAGGCGAGTAAACATCAGGATTGTATGGATGGCCCCACAAAGGTAACATTGTCGGTGTGGTAGAGCTCAAGGTTTTGCGTAATGACGATAAGTGAGTATTGATAGATGTCACACAAAGTCAGATGGAGAACACAAAGAAAATCAAATGAGACGAGGAAGGATGAAGGATGATCGCCGTCATCTGGTCCAGGGTACCGGCAATCAGATAATATACCGGATCTGGGTCAATAGTTACCATGTCCAGGTGCAGTTACGTTTATGATGAGAGATTTTGACCTGGCAACCAGAGGGAATCCTGTAGAAGTCAAATAGCGTGTTAGCAAGCCCGAACTGGGATGCACGAACGGTCAAAGGCGCTAAAGTTGAAACCAATCATGAAACCAATAGAGCCTGAGACGACTAATATCTCAAAGATGAACAAACCCTGTTTGAAATTCCAAGAAGACTTTCTACTCAGGACCAACCTCAGGCTTGATCTGCTGATAAAAGTCATTGTACAGGCGCTGAATCATACAGAAGCCTGTCGATCTGTCTGGTAGAGCCAAGGCTGAGAAGACCAGAGGTGTTACCTGACATAAAAATTATCTGCTCAGCTCTTCGTGAAGATGCCTAGAACTCTCAAAAAGGACACGTTGAAAAAGTGTATGACGAGAAGAGTAATAACATCCACCCTCAAGAACCGAATCATGTGATAAAAAGTCACGTGATCCCAGTGACGAAGAACATGATAGAAGCCTGAAAATGACATATCATGGGAGCTTTGACCTGTAATTGTATAGTATTGTGTAAGAAGCAATTCATAGATATCAATGAGTATTGCGCCACAAAAATCAGTAAAAATGACATTTGAGGAGACACCAGGACAGAAACATCTGACCCTTATAAAGCACGGCTCGTGATTGGTTGACAAATTAGCGGAAATACCGGAAGGGTTTTTATTGAAATTTGGCTCCAACGTTGCTCTCTTCAGCAGCACGCCATGTCCTTCGCTCTTCTCCGTAATCCCGTCCGCCGCGCGGCCGTCGCTGGCATTCGTGCTACCCCACGTGTCAATGCTGGCTTCAGGGCATCCTTCCGCCACAATTCCACCGCTGCCCCTACCCCCAAGAAGTCTAATACCGGTCTCTACTTGGGCATCGCAGCCCTTGCTGTTGCAGGTGGTGGCTTCTACTATCTCAACGCCAATGAGGCGGGCGCTGCCAACGCCAGCGCCCAGGCCAAGGCCAACTTTGTCCCTACAAGAGACGATTACCAGAAGGTTTGTTGACGTGTAGTAAATTTTGTACAGTCGTTTGATCGTCATTTCCAGGTCTACAATAGAATCGCCGAGCTTTTGGATGAAGCCGGTGAATACGACGGTATGCCCGTTTTACCCCGAGTGACAAAATTAGCGAGTGACACATGTACAACTTCAGATGGATCCTACGGTCCCTTGATCCTCCGTCTGGCATGGCATGCCTCCGGAACCTACGATAAGGATACTAAAACCGGTGGAAGGTAATCAACTATAGCAGTTTTCCGCTTCATTCTTGCACACATGCTGACTTTCTCAGCAACTATGCTACCATGCGCTTCCAGCCAGAGTCTCTTCACGGTGCTAACAACGGTTTGAACATCGCTCGCGACCTCATGGAGAAGATCAAGAAGGAGTACGAATGGATCAGCTATGGCGACTTGTGGACCCTCGGCGGTGTTGCAGCCATCCAGGAGATGGCTGGGCCCAAGATTCCCTGGCGCCCCGGTCGTATCGACGGGTTCGCTGCTGACGCTACTCCTGACGGTCGTCTCCCAGATGCCACGCAGGGCGCCGCACATCTCAGGGCTGTTCGTTGATTTTTTTTGATGATATTTTCTTACTTGTGTTCATCGTCGTTCAGATTTTCGGACGTATGGGATTCAATGATCAGGAAATCGTTGCTCTTTCTGGTGCTCACGCTTTGGGACGCTGCCACACTGACCGCTCTGGATTTACTGGACCTTGGACGTTTTCCCCGACTACCTTGACCAACGATTACTACAAGCTTCTCTTCAGCGAGAGGTTTCTTATTTCATCAAACATATTTCTCATTCAACTGACCTTTTTACAGCTGGATATGGAAGAAGTGGAGTGGCCCCAAGCAGCTTGAGGACAAGGCCACAAAGTCTCTTATGATGTTGCCGTGCGTCCTTTCTTTCTCACCATGAAACTCTGCACTAACTTTCGTTGCAGAACCGATTATGTTCTCGTTCAGGATAAGAGCTTCAAGAAATACGCCAAAGCTTACGCTGACGACATCAACCTCTGGTTCAAGGAGTAGGATCCCCTACTTGATTATATTGCCTTTCTTCTGATGATTCACTCCCACTTTCAGCTTCTCTAAGGTCGTCTCCACCCTCTTCGAGCTCGGTGTTCCCACGGAACAATTCGCCACCCCAGAGCCGTGGATCATGAAGACTCTTGACGAGCAACAGGCGTAAATCTGACCGTAACTCCTTTGTCGATCTAGAGGCCCATTAGATATTGGTTAGATGGATTAGAAGTATGAAAATTTCAACTGGTCATGGCGCGTGACGCGTCGGGACTTCGTTAATTAACTTGAGTACTTGTGTACGTGCGAAAATAATTGAAGATTAACCTGTTTTTGTTTTGTCTCTGGAATGTGCAAATTCCCAGGGAGGAACTTACGTGCCTTGGCGTTGAGGACCCGTTGAAGATGGAGGCCAGGACAAAGTGTGGCGTGCTGGCAATGACTTTACATCGTTCAGTCGTAATATGTATATTGCTCGGCTTGTCAAGAGGTCAAGGACTGGCGTTATGTCTGGATCACTGCAATGGAATATTTCGAACTGGGGTGTCCGATACGTCATCTAAATTAAACTTACTCGTTTATCAACCTGATTACACGGTTACCTCAAAGTCCCGTTTTTAAACCGGGAGTTGAAATCAATCAGTAGCGGGAGTTCCGTTCTGATGATTTATTTACGAATTTCGTTATGAACGGAACAATGCACAGGGTCTAGGACTCTGAAATTCAGTGTGCGTATATTTAAACTCTCATGGTTGGCTCATCTTTCCGTAAAAAAATTATATGATAAAATGGTGTACAAAAGTATTGGAAAACATCATGATGTTTAAGACGTAGCTCTCGAACTCATTCTAATCGTCTTGTTGCGATCAGTCAGGCAGGAAATTTATACTGCCAAGACCAAGGCGTTGCCTTACAAGAGAAAATGCCGAATCATTTGCACATGGACTCTTCCCCGCATTTTTTGGTTTTTTGGTTTTTTCTTCATGGCCCAAAATGTGACCGAATGGAGAATATCTTGAATTCGCCCACCTTCTTTGAAGAAAGGTTCTACGTCCTTGTTGTTCGAAGTACGCGCAGAGATAGCAGCCACAGTCAGTGGTTCATTGCTTTTGTCCAAGAACTCGCGTACTATCTCGAAGTCAGTCTGACACCAAATAAAGAAGGTGAGCGTCACTGATGCCAGTAGGTCTGGTGGGAAGTCACATATTAAGCCCATTTCACGTGGATTGCAGTGCGGAGCCTGTGGCTGAAAGAATTCCAGTTCAATATCACTATTTTCCAGTGCTTCAAGTATTGCTACTGCAGCCAATATTAGCATGATTGCTTTGCTTGAATGGATAATTGACATACAAGAAAGGTTCCACCGCATGCCAGGACTTAGCCACCCTCCAGCACAGGCGCCACAAGTACAACTCCATTTTCGCTTGGCAATGTATGCCATCAAAGTATCAGCCATTGTAGACTTGCCCATTGTGCGTTTCACGAGGAACTCGCAGGTCAATTCATCATCATTGTGTGCCTTCCAATCTCGTCCAAGTATGCTATGGCGTGGAGAGACATCCTATTTTGAAGGTGTTCAAGCGGAGTCCTACAATCAATATTATTTGAGTTGGTCAAGTCTTCAATTACGCCCAGTTCCAAGAGCACCCGCACCGCCTCGAGGTTAACTGTCACGAGAGCAAGATGCATAGGCGTAAATCCAAAAGAATTTGGTTCATGGATAGATGCCGTATTAAGCTGATAGTGGTTTTTAATCATTCATCTCTCCGTCTAAAATGGCACTATGAATAGGATATTTCTTTCTAATTTCGGCATCCGAGAGGCTATGTCAACTGTTTCAAATCCTTCACCTTTCTCGTTGGCATAGAGAGCGATCGTGATTGAACGCGATGGATGCGTTTCTTTTGGAGAAAAGCCGAACGCCCTTGTTCGTCCAACACGTCGAAATCCATTCTAAAAGACAAACGGTAAGTGCTTTCACGTCGGTAAAAGCTAACAGTCGAGCTTACCTTTCTAAAGAATGCGATTCGTTTTTCTTTGACTTCCTTTCTCTCAGGATTATTGGTAACTTGGCTTAGAACTGGTGTGGGCCAGCACAAGACCGTATCATAAAGTCTGTTGATGTACTCGGAAGTCACGAACGCCTTCAACGTGAAGGAGCCAATTCCCTTTCCACGGTACTATAAAAACACTTCCTATCCAGTCTCCATACTTAATACTCAAGAAATGCTAAATGTACCTTGTCTGTGACAGATATTTTCGATCGATTCTAATGGCAGACAAAGACGCGACGAGACCCAGCTTTTTGTCCGTGACCTTCAGGTCAATGTGTTGAAGAGTGCGAGGACATTCATCGTCGCATTCGACCGAAAAACTCGCCGAGAGGTTCAGAGACTGAAAAGAGGACATGATGTGGTGCTAGGAAAAACGAGGACACCGTCTGACTTCTTATTGCTTTGTACATCCTTCCTCATCGGAGCTTTGGCAGGGGCGGCGGCCACTGAGACGATACTCCGCCAACCTTTCCACCGCCGATTCAGCTTCAGAACGGAGAACGTTGATCGCCGCCTCCAAGAATTGGGTCGATTTGTCATTGACTTGACCGAAAGTGGTTCAAAACGTTCACGGTTCGGCTTTTGGCAACAGTATTCTTTAATGGGTCACAAATTATTTCGTTGATCCTGCAGCTAAATGTACGGCTGAATTGATTGAGAACCTGAACCTGCTGAATATAGCGCAATCGGCCTTTTAGGCGGCCGCCTTTTCTATTCTGATGGGAGTGCAGAGCTCTGGCTAAATACTAGATTTACGTATGAATATCCTATGTCCAAGAAGTAGTGTAACGGTGTCGTGATTTATACCTTGATCGGTTGCCCCGGTTTTGTGCAGGTCCATTAATTCCAGGTAACGTCGCGGTCAATTGTCAATTATTGCCCAATAGTTATAGTATGCCTCCCTGGATGTTCGGAGTACCCCTCTGAGTCGTATGTCACAGATTCTCACTCCTTAGTAAGGTGGCCATTTCTGCGAGATGTGACTCAAAACGCATGAGTACAGTCTGACAAAAATTAACTCCGCTCTGCCACATCTCAGCGAGCGTGACAATTGCCTTGACCATCCTCGACGACGGGACACAACAATTAAACCCTATCTTGGGTAAATGTTACTTGGAGTCATCCCAGGTAGCATATAACACCTTCAATGCCAAGTTACTAGACTTAAATATGGCTGGTTGTGGCAGAAATCTTTTTATACGACTCACTGGGGACTTCTATCTATCGCAAATTGAATTGTCCTGCTGAATACGCGAAGACTTACATTGAGAACGGCAATATCCATCACTATTCTGTGAGGAATGTAAAAATGAACGGACTGAAAATGAGAGACTTTGCGCTCACCTATGTCAGGATAGTGACGGTGAGAGTGCAAGACCGGTACATTGAAAAAGATGTAAGGCCGACATCATGGTAATGTACAAAGCAACGGATGGATGGAAAACGTCAACTGTGTGGGACTCTCAGCCCTACATTTCTCAACCCAGCATCCACCAGACCCTGGCACTGAGTCGCGAACGGCCTATGATCCCACACGTCGTGAGTGAGGTGTTAGTTTGATACTGTTGCTTGCAGAGGCCTTCAAAAAATGCTCCCTACCCCTGGAATCCGCATTTACGACGAATCCCGTTATCTGCAAGCCGTGCTTCCGTCGATGTATTATACACTTGCTCTTTCATACATCTCCGAGTCATGATGAAAAAAAGTCAATGCTGAAATCATAAAGTCTTCTGAACCATGGAATCAGACTCGGAAACATACATATTGAATTAATAACGTCTTCTTTAGATATGTCTGCAGGAAAGGTCACATTGCTTACTTAAACTCGGTGCTTAAAAAGCGCCCTTGACGATCATCGATCCATCATCAATCACAGAAACTACAGTATGCGCCATCAAACCATTACGAGGGCTCGTCTTAACATCTTATAATAGACCGTATCATGTGGCTGTCCGGGAAAATCTACAAGCGTGTGTTCTCCTGAAGTTAGAACTATGAGGTGTTTCAATAGTGCATTAATCCTTCCTTCTGGATGTAAACTTTAGCCTCGAGTTAAACACGTACTACTAATTCATCGAAAGCTAATGCTCGACGATATATCATCAACTCTAAGCACTGCGCTGACTTGCAGTGACTGGGTATCCGGCATACGAAGCAGGCGCACGTACTGAAAAGTTCTTTCGGGCTTGAGGCCTTGAGGCGTCATATATTTGAAGTAACCCCATCAGTGACACATCTTTCCCTCCCGCGAAGTCTTGACAACTCAATCTTATTTCATACTACGAAAAAAGTGACAGCTGGGATTGCATGAGTACTAACGAAATTAATTATGCTATGTAATTTACGGTATGTATTGAATGCCATAAATCAATATGAATAGTGTCTAGATATGAAAAATGCCAGTATCGATGCTTTGTACAATTATGAGAGATAAGATCCATATGAGAGGGGTGTTGATATAGTATAAAAATGATGAATGTGGATGCATGCTGAGACGAAAGAGAACCTATGCTGCGAAAAAAGAACACAATGAACCCGATCCAAAAGAGAAGAAAAAGAGAAAGCAGAAACCATTCCTGCAGCTCCAGCTCCAGAGAAAAAGGAAAGGCAACAACGATCACGCCGGAACAGCAGCCGCCATTCTCAGCCTCATCAACGACTGCGGGATAGCACTCTCTAGTTCACCCTCACCCTCCCCCCGTCCGCCGTCCGAATCCCGAATCCCCATCTCCCCAAACCCCCTCGTCAAATCCGTCTCGCTGCCGCTACTCCTCGGACTAGACCTGACACTCTCATCATACGACGGCAACCCCTGCATACTAGTCAACGGCGGGACACCGCCAATGAAACCACGGCTTGCGATAGTATAATCCGGCACCTCAGTGAACGCCCTGTGCAACAGCTCCGTGCCGGGACTCGCGTCGGGGAGACTAAGTATCCGCACGCTTTCATGTGTGGGGCGCTGGGCCGCCTCAACTTCTTCTGCGGTGGGGAGGTGCTGGATTGATGTGGTACGGGAGAGGAAGCTTGGCGAGAAGGAAGTGAGGGGCTTCATCATGACGGAAAAGACACTGTCGGTGTTCCGAGAGGCGCGGGTTTGGTTGTGCGTGTACGTTTCGTTGCTGGTGGGTCGCTGGTGATTATGATGGTGATTATGTTGGTGGTGGTGGTGGTGATGATGGTCGTGGCCGCGTTCTGGCGAGTTATTGCGGGACGAGAAGCGGCTGATTCCTCGGCTCGAAGGGCGGCTGCGTGAGTGGGAGCGGCTTGGGGGGGCAGAAGATGGAGCAGAGTCGCGGGATCGGCGTTCGCAATGTGGGGAGTCGGTGCTTGAGCGTGGCAAGGGACTTTGAGAGAGCGATAGGAGAAGCTCGGAATTTACCCAGTCGAGAGGGGCATGGGATGAGTTGGGATCAGGCTGGTATGGGAGGGTCGATAAATTGCGGGCTTCAAGGGGCGAAGAGTATCCAGATTCAGTTGACGGCCAAGGAGTCACAGGCACATCAGTGTGGGAAGCAGGATTTGCGTGATGAGCTATCCATGGATTCGTGACACGCATCGTAGCAGATTCTGGGAGAAACATGTTCGCGACTCTGTCGCGGACGTGTTGGTTGTAGCTCGGTAGCTGCGCGTCTTCCTCTTCTACCGGGGGGACCTCTGTACCGCCTATTAGGAGGCGACGGGTTGCTGCTGAGAGGTTTCGTGATTCGTTGAGCAGGCGATAGTCGAGAAGGTGGATAGGCAGTGAGCATCTCAGCTCCGAAGTATGTCCGTCAAGGTTCAAAATTAGAATGTTCCAGCGTATGCGGTGGGAAACAACGATGGGATCTAAGCTATGCGTAGGCGTGATCGTGAGCGGGAGGTGAATGCTGAGGTATGTCACCACATCTTGACTGTCAATATCGGGAAAATTAGGCTCTTCCACTGTATTTGAAGGGACTAATGGAGAGGCTTCGGAGGACGAGGTGGAAGTCAACCCGTGAAGGGTAGCGGATGACCGGCCCAAGCTATTCAGTGAGCTAGAGCTACTTGACCGATTGAATATGCCATGTCCGGAACCATGTCCGGAACCTGAAGGACTGGTCAAGGATGTGGGGGTTGATGGGTGAGTTGGAGTACGTGGATATCCCATGCGATTATGGTCCTCGACCTCAATAGCCCTGCCGTTGACGATCTCGTGTTTCACAGAGGCGACGAGCCTTGTCTGCTCCTGCACTCCACTGCGAGAATAAACTTTGGTCTGCTCGTGTATGGACGTCCGCACGTTGAGTACGCACACCCCTTTTATGAAAGGAGAGAACTTTACGAGTGCGGTCAACTTGTCTCCTGCAGCCCACGCTTTGTGGGGAAGCATAATGGAATACATCAATTTCTCTGGCCACGTGTTCTCGATTTCCAGAGACTGCTGATATTCCATAGCCTCGGGAGCAAAGGAACGGATAATATGTACCGGTAGATCGGCATGGTAAGTCTGTTTGAGGAAACCGCTGCGGACAATTTGAGCGTGGAGTTTGTAACTAACTGCAGCACCTCCAAACGCTGGAGATGATACGGTCGACGGTAGCGAGCCACCGAGGCGCAGCTGAAAGGGAAAGAGATGGCGGCCGGCTTTGAGGGTATGACTCGTGTTCTTCTCGCCTTCGAGGAACGACCAGTCGTGGTTGCAGACGATGTATGTCACAGGTGCAGAATTGAGAGTCATCCTGCGATGATGTCAGTGCGGAACAGCGAAAGACGACAAAGAAAGTACGAACAAATCAGACGCTGGGGTAGACAACCGCGCTTTGCCTCTAAACTGGAGGGTAATTTCTTTGATGGGAGTGGCCTCGCTGAGGAATATCGCGACATGGCCGGAGAGCAAGGTCGGCTCTACATCGACGCCTGTACCTTTGAGGAAGATGTACCCCTTGGGGGAGTCGAGGAAAATTTCAATGCGGGGCTTTGGGTCCTTCTCCTTGAGCGTCATGTCGTGGTGGTCGAGAGAAGATGAATAAGGGGCGACATGTGGGGGACCAGGGGGAAGAGGGTGAGTGTCTATTTGAGGAGCCTGTGAATTACTGGGAGACGAGGATCTGGATAAGACAAAGGCCATCTTGTCACTTGTCTGAGAAGACTCAGCCCGAGACGGGGGAAACACGAAAGAAGCAAAGCGAGATAGGGAAATATGGAAGTTTGCGCAAAGTTATCATACCCAGCCCTCTTCAAAAAATCATGGCATTTCCGTTCCGGTGTGATCTCGAACGGCCGATCGGCACTCCTAGAATAGCAATCCACTTTTGTCCTTATCATATGATATCGCCTGGCGCTAACGCGCTGGGTCTATTTCCATTCTATGGGAACCAACTGCAGTGCCGTAATCGGTACACCAACCAATTGAATAAACGTGCGCTGTGCACCGAGAACTAAAAAACAAGCCGACCAAGGCGGCCTATGTGCTCAAGTCGACTCGGCTCGGCTGTTTCCGCTTGATTCCGGACAAGATACATGATCACATAAGAAAGGAATAGTAATGAGGCGATTTACGACGGGTGTCCGTTCGAAAAGTTCCACCAAAAGCATACAACAAAGACACTTTCGGTGTCTGTAGACCCTCACGGTAATGCTGGGTATCCATGTCTTCATATAGCGAAATTCGCGACTCGAGTCGCAACCTTGAGAATCTAGAATAACTATTTTTCCGACGTGAGCCCGCACTAAATTCAAGAAAATTTTCCATTGTTCTGGCGTCTACAGGTCGCTGATATCAACATCCGGTCCCATCTGAAAAACCCCCGACCAATTGCAACCGTCGCACAATGCTCTCAGATACACAAGCAACAACACCCGTATGCAGTGCAATTACAGCCGTTGTGTTCGCCCCAAACCTCCCTCAAGGCCTCAACTTCGCCAGGCCAATTCACCTTCTCGCCAGCCAATTCATCTTCGGCTCCGCACCCCAACACAAGGACATCCCATCTTCCATCGCGCAGAAGCGGCCCTCGAATGGAGCGAAGGTACCCCGAAGCTTGAGAAGCTTTTCGTCTGACTTTAAAACCTGCCACAAAACGCACCGGGACGCCACAAAAATAGTTAGCCAGTACGGATCGGGATTAAGTGCGCGCGATTGACCTCTGTACGAGCCAGCCATGAGCCCTAGCGACATGGATGAATCTTGGAACCTGGAGTCTAGATGTCCAGGGTTTAGGCTATGTACAATTACAATTACAGTTACAGTTACAAGTATATACAGTTGTGTGAGGATGGCGATCAAATCTGTCGCTACCATCAATAAGCTACACACAGCTTACTCATCCAAGTCAGTTTCAGTGGTTTCACCGGCGTGCCTTGGCCGCGTGCTTCCTCTTCTGCAATATATGTCTTCGACTACTTGAAGCGACGTCACCCTCATAATGGACAACGGACTTAGTTGGATTTCTCACAGCATTATTCATTTATTACCGAGTTTTTTGATGCTATGTCAAGACATGAGTGCCTAGGTACCACAGAAGACTTCTAGCGGCGTCACTCAGATAACGCAGATGATAGCTGCACTTGTCCATGCTTGTTCAATCTCATGGGAAGATAGACATCAGAGAACGCTAGAAATAGTTCCGTTGGCTTCCGACCACCAAGGGTCCAATCTGTGGCCTGAGATGGCCAAGTGCCTTTGCTACCCTTATCGTTAACAGAATCAATAATCATAATGATACAAATCAACAGACGGGTAAGGATCTACAATGGTCCTGCTCTACATACTCTGAAAGCACTGCATATATAACAATATCAAATTCACCGAATCAGCTCGCACGTGCTCAGGTGCTCAAGCTTAAGCCTTGTATAACGAATCCAAGAACGTCTCAGCAAGCTGTCCCACCATCGATGGACCAACAGCACTTGATTGACCGAGGCCTGCAAAGGATATCAGTAACATAACCCATGTGTATTGTTGAAAGGGGATAGATAGGGAGATACACGATAAGCAGCCAGCCCACCCGTGAAAGGATAAACAAACATGGCGATAGGACGACGCAATATGCTGAAAATGATTGCGAGAGGTGCATGTACGGGCAAGCACAGGAACACGACAAACGTGTATGCGCGGAGGAAAAGCGGAAACGCATGCATGCATATTGATCTTGACTCGCGTCAAAAATCCGCGGGAGGCACGTCAGAAGCAGATCGGGCACGCCTTTGGACAAAAGGAAATGCGCGCTTCCAACAATGTTTTTGATAGAGAATGACAAGAGTCATCAGAACGAGAAGAATGGATAACCGGAGATAGGAAGAGAGGATGCAGAAAAGAGGGTGCGCACCATACAGAGCGACCATTGTCCCCTTCCCAGACGGTGTTGTCTTCGCCTCCTTAACCGCATCTTTGAGATCTGCAATAAACGTGTCGACCATGGAAACCGTGAGACGCTATTAGTGTTTAATTTCCACATTCATGAGAAGGTTAGGAGTTAAAAATGGAAGGAAAGTAAGAGGAACAAGGGACAGAAGTTCATCCATCATCAGAGTCGGAGAAATATTGAGGGTGGCAAAAAAGTTTGATTCATCAACAATTCATAATGTCCCCCAAAATGCACAACAACGTACCGTACAAGCAATATGCACCGCAGGTGGTGAGAGTGCGTTCAGATGCCAGCCACGCTCGGCCATCGCATCGCCCACTTCCAGAACATTGACCTTGGGATGCTTGGATGCAAACGCCACCACCGATGCGGGAGGTGAGCCGAGAATGTACAACTCTGGAATCGACTCGGAGATCGCGTTAGCGATCTTGCGTGCAGTGCTGACGATGGCGCGGCATGATTCCAGGTAGCCTCTGGAAGTACAGAGGAGGGTAGATCAAGATCCTTTGCATAGCTCAGAATGGATAAGCGGCAGGAACTCACTCATCTCCGATGTACTGCATCACGGCCCACGTCCCTGCAATCAGGGCACCAGGACTAGTTATCACAAGTTATAAACGCTATATTGCAATGACAATCAATCTAAATGGGGTGGCTTACCGTGATCCAGAAAGAGAGGGGGAGGCGTATACACCACCTTTGTTTAGAAACTTGAATGAGAGATTGAATATGATAAAGGAAGACAATTGTGTACCTGACCAGTGAGGGTTGACATAGTACTGGTGTTTTCGTAGCTCGGCATCGCGATACATGATAACAGATGTACCCTAGAAATGTTGATCACAAAAAGTCAAGAGTTCCACGAAGACGTCTTACCTTGGGTGCGAAACCGTACTAGAAGCACATGAATGGCAACACTATTGTTCGTGGTTGAAAGCTCACCTTATGAGTATCACAGCTGATACTTGTGACACCAATAACACGGAAATCGAAAGGGGAAAGTTTGTATTTTCCATCCTCGCCATGAGCAAGACCGGCTTTTTCAAGGTAGGGCATGATGAAGCTGCCCAGACAGCAGTCGACATGGAGTCCAATCTTGTAGTAGGAAGCAAGCTTTCCGAGAGCTGTGATATCGTCCTGGTTTCCGTCGGGGAAATTAATCGCGGAGCCAACGAGCTACAGGAAGCGGTAAGCATTATTGACTTCAATATTCTGGATCGACTTAACCATTATGGTATTAGGATTGCTAGGAAAAGGGGTAAGAAAATTTGCTCAATGAACAAAAAACATGGACTAACATGGCACGCTTTACGCGCTTGATATCGACTTTACGCGTCACTGGGTCAATTGGGATGGTGTGTACTTTGATTTTAAAGTAAGCAGCACCCTTGTCGAAAGCTGCATGTGCTGTCGACGGAATAACTCTGAAAAGACCTGATGTTAAACCTTCTCCTAGACCGAGCATAAATACATACATCTCGGGCTCTGTAATCCCCTTCACTGTCCTTGCCCAATCCCGATACGTCTTGAGCGCCATGATGATGGACTCTGTGCCGCCAGAAGTCATCGTTCCCGCACCATTAGGGTTGTTGTAGAGTTTGAGGCACATTGCAACGATTTCTGCCTCCATCTTTCGAACGGCTGGGAAGACTGAAGGGTGGAGAGGATTCGAAACGCAGTAGCGCTGATATGCTTGGACGATGACGCTTTCAAGTTCATCTCCACCATCTAAGCACGAGGACAATCAAAACAAGATTGATTATGGGTGTCAAAGAAATGCGCACGGTATACTGCGCCAGATATCTTTCCATTTTTCCAGTTGGAATGGCCAGAAAGTTCGTTATCCATGATCTCCATTTGCGAAACAATCCATTCAAGACTCTTTCCTTTGTCTGGCAGAGAGAGGTGGCGCACAACGTCGGCGCCTTTCGGAACAAGTTGGTTTTCGATGTCGAGTTTGGCCTTGTTCATCTCAGTTTCGACCTTGGCGGCCATCGAAGGTATGCGCAAGAACAGTGAGATGACATGCTGCATGGCTTTCTCAATAGCTTGCCTCAAATGTATTGCCGTAGACAGACCTGAGCAACCCAGCTGTAGAGCTCGCGGACTGAAGCCAGAGTGCCTCGCGCCCTTAGGTGGCGTTGGACCTTGATCAGACGGGTCAGAACGACATAAAGAAAGAGAAGAGTCTTTGCATTGTCAAAGGAGAACAGAGGAGGCTTGATGACTGCCTGAGCTCTTGCACGGATGGTGGACATTACAGCTCAAGTTTTGCTCACAGTGTCATCATGATCGATGACGTTTTCACATGGACTCGGCGCGTTCCATGTGCTTGGTGACCGTGTGACATCTCGTTCTTTGTTCCAACATGAACAGCTTGCGAATGGTATATACGCCTCTGCCCAATCTCTCACATCGCTGCTCAGTTATGTTCCCCAGCTTGGCAAGGAGGAGGAGAACGACGATGCAGAGGTAACCTGGGGTCCGTGTCTATTAGTCTACGCACGGTTTGAGATTGATCGACCTTTCAATGCAGAGGATCAGCAGCGGATAAATACGTTTTCGAAGCTAAATACGCGCTTGCGCAACCTTGAGGAAAAGCTCCATGTGCTCAAGGTAGAGATCTATGGTTATCGCGTTGAAAACTTAAACTTATATACAATAGCAAGAGAAAGAGGCTCTTGATGATCTCGCGATGGAGCTCGAACTCGCTGATGAAGACGATCCAGTTCTGTGCGTCCTTGTGAGATCTAACTATCGGAACTTTCTTGCTAATTCAAAGGCTTAGTTATCGAGTTGGCGAGGCGTTTCTCCATTTGCCCCTATCCCAGGCCCAAAAACGTCTCGAAAGAGATCAGTCACGTCTTGACGCACGAATATCGACTCTGTCAACGTCTTCCGAAAATTGTGACACGCAGATGAAGGCGCTCAAAGTCCAACTGTATGCCAAGTTTGGAAGCGCAATTAACCTGGATGAATAACTTGGTAAAATGGTTTGTACAACAGCTTTTGTGAAAAGATAGATGCGCAACACCATGCATGAGTCCTGTCAAGTGCAACAGTTGAAATGCCCAGCTATATTATTACAGCTCAAGGTCAAGCTTTGAACGCCATGGTCCTGTGCCAATGGTACAATTGTGCTTTCCGGCAGTCGCTTCATGCCCTTAAAGAATATTTTTGTCATCTAGTTGAAATTGAACTGCAGTAGCAATGCTGTCTAAATGATCAGCGATATGGGAACAACAAGATAAATATATATGAGCGAAAAAGGACATTAATAAAGATGATTCTTTTTCTCGTGGCGCTTGCCATCCTTAGCATGCATGTACCTCTTCTGCCATAACTTACCGCTTCATATTCAGATCCTTAATTGTCGGAGTACGATTCTCTTCTTCTGTGTCAATTCCTTTGCGCTGGAAATGCTGCCACTGATAATCACATTGTTAATCATTACCTCTGCATTGATAGGAGGATTTTGGTTTTCACAATGAGCACCAGTACGCGGAACAGTCGTCAAAGATTGGTCTGACGTACTCTGCAGTAACCATAGCACCATACAAGGTTTACATATTCTTTCATCCTCCACAAGCCATTCCTCTCATGAAAAGGTATATCTACCCGTCAAACTTATCAACACAGATGATATCCAGTAAGTTTCCCGAAGGCTGCTTTGCACTCTCCGAAACAAACTCAAGCAAGCTCTCAAATACCTCATTGCGCTGCTTAAATCGGGCCGCCGTCAGCTTTGGATTTTCTGTCACCGTAGGAGCTACCGATGAGACACTTAGTTCCTTCTCCCTTGGATCCGCGGTTTCCAGCAATGCGTGCATGTTCAGAGTCTCTGGCACTGTTGTGAGCTCGTCCTCATCAATCGTGTTCGTCCAAGCACCCTGGTCTGACTCGGGCTCGGGCTTGGGGGAATGCGAGCGTAAAAGTTTTCGCGGCGAATATCTGCCCTCATTCTCGTTTTCGTCCTTCATCTCGATGTCACTTCCACTCCCTTCGTTGACTATAACAGAATGTGAGGTGTCTACATCCGCAGGCAACGGAGGCGTCGATGCTATCGGTGAAGGCGAAGGTAATAAAGTGCTAGGTGAGAGGAGATGCGTGAGGAGCGAGCGGAAAGCTTCAGTTTCTTTGGCGTTGGCGTGATCGACAACGGCAGAGACGTCTACTTGGAGGAAGCTTAGAGCTTCCATGGGGGTTTTGTCCTCGCACATCTCGCGGAATCTGTAGATGAATAATGATTGAGTGATGAAGATGGAATGCATAATCGAATGACCCACTGTTGCTGTCGTAGCTGATAAGTAGCACGACGAATGACTTCCTCTGCCCCGGCCCTAGGGCAAGATGAATTTGAAGTTGTGAGACGTGGTCTCAAATGATAACACACCTGACCAATGTCATCTGCCACAGATCGTCCATCCTCTCCTCACGTCCTTTCTCTCCAGCATGTTCCGTTGTATCCTTTATGCCAATATTTCCGCCGTGAAGAAAGACGGTCCGCGTCAAGGGGTTGTACACGACCTGGTGAGCATAACGGGGTTGCGGCAACTCATCGGTAGGGCTTGGTGACATCGCATGGGGCGGTCGCGGCAAAATCTGGGTCCACGTTCCTGGTGTTGAATCATACGAATACATCCAATTCGGCGCTTCGGAGGCTATGCTTGGAACAACGCCATCTGCTTGCTGATTCCTCGTCAAGCCACAAAATCTAATGGATATCAGAAATACAGAGTTAAGCTCAGAACCCAAACTTACACATAGAGCTCGCGCAGATTGGGGTCTATCACTGCACGTTGAGTGAAGGACGAATTTGGACCTCCTGAAGTTGAGATATTAGAAAAGAGTTCGGTCGCGGTGTTTGTGGCGATATGGTAGGCGAACATATCACAAAGATATTTGTCATCTCGCTGGCCTGCGAAAACGTAAAGAGTACGAGTGAAAGGCTCTAGAACCATTGAATGTCCTATAAAACATTTGGTATAACGAAGATACGGGTACGAAAATGCATAAGGACACACCAGAACGAGAGGGGATCACAGAAGGCGTATTGACTACGGGATCTGCGATTCTTTATAAAAAATCGTTTCAGGGCAAACAGACGGTTTGATAACAAATAGTACAGACTGAAGTGATTTCCATTTGCTTAACCGGATGTTGTAGCTGAATAGCCCAGAGTATTTGACAGTATCCCAATCGCCATCCACGACCCTGCCTCCAAATACATAAAGAATTTGTGATTCACTATCTAAAACCATTTGGTGATCAAATATGAGTGGAGGACCGCCTTGAGACTATGCTGATTGAGCACAGAAATGATAAACATCTAGTTGATACTCACTGCAGTATCAAAAGAGAGGAAATCCCACTTTCCACTGTCCACGCCCCGCGTGTGATACCGATAGAACTCTGAACAATATGTGCGACTGGTAGCTGACGCAGAGTCTCCATTACTAGCTTGAGGCATCGGTGTTCCAGGGTCACCAGTCGCACTGGCAGAGTCTACATCACTCAACCTTCCGAGCACGTAGATGCTACCGGTCTTGGTATCAAAGACCATCTTGTGACATGAGCGAGCACCTGGAGCATTCTTCTCCTCGGACGTACTATGGCTGAGGACGTGCCACTTGTCCTCTTTGACACTATAGACCCAGAAATCATCCAGACTCTTCTCGCCATCCCAGCCTCCGAGAAGATAGATCATGTTATTGATTGGATCCATACACATCGCGTGTCCACCGCGAGGTGATGGTACGTCGCCATCAGCGTTCGTGCCGCGTAGTCGTTTCCACACTGCATAAGGTTGGGAACCACGGAGGTATGAATCAAATAGACTTGTCTTTGACATGAGAGAAAGAGTGTCTTCGGCTTGTTTCCAGTCACCTTGAAGGACGATGCTCTCGTATAAATTCGTGACGAGAGGGTGTTCGGGTTTAATACCAGCACGAGAGAGTATAGACTCGTAAGGCGTTAGCAGTCGGCGTTGTCGGAGGTGTTTGAGTACATGGCGCAAAACAGTATTTTCTCGATACTTCAGATGCCGGTCATTTGATGGCCTGGTCCGAAACTGTTATTGACCAACCTCGTCGTATCTCTGTCGTACACGTTCCACATATGCTTGGTCAGTTATTCCGGTTAGGGAAATATGCCATATTGAAGTATGGAAGCTCTGTCCGTGCGCGCTGGCCATGTAACTAAGTACCATGTGTGAGTTTGAACAAGTTGATACTTACGATATTGGTACTATCTTGACGTATCGCGTTGGAAAACATATGCCTGCGTTGTTGACCTGTTTGATAGGAAACGTCTCGGGGGTCGTGTCATTCTTGAGATGCGTATGGAGGACTTGGTTCATGAGGTCTTCACTAAGGCCAACATATATCTTGAAGTCTTTCATATTGCATGGATGAGCTGGACGAGGACATAAGCACCGCAGGAAAATGACAATTGGTCCACACACGTTTGGAGAACTACATTGATATCAGCCGCGCCTGACAAACAAGGAACATAAGAACGCACCTTTCCAAAAGTTATGGTCTCTGGACAAGGCCGCGTCAGTTGGGTAAACGAACACAAAAGCAGAATTAGCGCAACTGAGAACAACCAGATTCTCGAGTCGGAGGGTTATCCATTGGTTCGTGTTGTTTTGCGAATTGCTACTCCACCTACTCGACTGGTCAGTACTTCTGTCCACAAGAATGTTTTCTGCGACATAACGCCCGCTGTGTGCAGATGACCCTGCAATTGAATACTCCAGTGGTACGATAGATTCAGTACGCTGATCTCCGCCTGCGAACATGCTTTGATTTTGTGATACAAGCTTGCACTTTCTGCCGGGGACACTTGTGGAGTGTGTGTGTGACAGATTCCAATGTCACACCTTTGCAAGTGATGAATCTGAACTTTATAATCTCGCACAACTCTACCCACTTATCTCCGTCCGTTGTTTCCTTGAGCTCTCTAAAATTCTGGCAAGTAATAGTGTCGCATTTACGATGGAAAGAGGACATTATGTGGTCTGTCAGCACAGCGACATTGCGCGATTTCGTGTTCCCTGCGTACCTATTCCTTTATCTGTTGGAAGAGCTCTTGAGTACTCGTTGCGCTGATTTGCGTGCAGACTTTACCTCCAAATTCAGTATCTTGTCTGGTCACGAATCTGCGATTCT
Source organism: Termitomyces heimii (assembly GCA_003313675.1). Classification (NCBI taxonomy): domain Eukaryota; kingdom Fungi; phylum Basidiomycota; class Agaricomycetes; order Agaricales; family Lyophyllaceae; genus Termitomyces; species Termitomyces heimii. The sequence goes on from QLON01006256.1 coordinate 20,620, forward strand.
CACGGATCATTCGAAGAAATAAATGAGCCCCTTGATTCATCGTGTTTTGACCAGATCAAATGCCCTGTCTGCGCCGCTTGCAAGCCCAAAGTCCTGTCAGTATCCACGCCATTTTCCGTGCGCATGCCCGTGAGGATACTTTTTTGCTGCATTCTAATTATAGCCTGTGGAATTTGTTGCTGGAGTAGGGCATTCCTTCCTTTTCATCAAGAGTATACCAGTCGGCAAGAAGTCTCCACGGGAGACGGGCTCACGGTTACAAGTCGAAATGATCGATGTCTCCCCAGGACCATAATAATCTTCATCTCAAGTAATGAATTTCCCATACAAACAATAAAACCCAAAACACTACAATACTCTTCCCCCCTCATATGCAACCAAATAACATTTACGATAATCAATGGTAAACCAATGACCCACCTTTTCCAGTCTTCTTTCCACCACTCAGGAAGATGTTTGACCCATCTCTGCTTTACTTTGCCTTGCAAAAATAACAAACAATGTCTGCCCATCCCAACAGATCAAACAACCTCTTTTCTTCCTCTAAGTATCTGTATGTGTATGTCTACCTACAAACCCTCCTAAACAAAATGTGCCCCCCCCCCAAAAAAAAAAAAACATCTGCATCAAGTCACATCTGCTCTAACCTAATAGCATATGTACCAATGTGCCAAGCTACTTTAATACTTCACAGTCATGTGCAGAGCTTCAATGGCTCATAAACTATCACACTCTCTTTAATTCAACAGAAGAAGAAGGGTGGCACAATTCTCTGAGCTTTCCACCCCTCAGTATAATTTCAGAAAACTAAAAAATCAATTTTAAACCTAAATCTGCATGTATGGGAATATAATCAGATTGCTCTTCATCCATTTCACCAAGCTCTGGTAGGGGTGACAAAAGACTATCTAGCTACGATTGAGATTGATTTCAACCACTTTCATGGCCTTGCATGTCCACCGCTCTCCTTTCATATCCAACACAACACAAAGGGCACAGTTCTCTCTAAGCTTTCTCGCTCTTGATCAGATTTTTCATCCACATCCACACATCCATCTCACCAAAAAACCTCTAGTGATTGGTGATTGATGATTAGTCCATGACTGGAATTATATCTTACCTTTTTATTTTTATTGTTGAGGGAATGGGTATTTTTTGCAACCGACAATGGATCCACAATCTCCAATCTCCAATTCACAATTCAAAAACCACAAAACCCTCGAAGCGCGAGGGGCGAGGGCTCACACAACCCATATAACACGTACACGTATCAAAAAAAAACTCTTACAATGTCAATGCAAAGCGCACATTACCAAGACACACACACAGAGAGAGAGAGAAAAAAAACACACACAT